>PITA01022951.1:0-28615 GCA_004023965.1 Spilogale gracilis | reverse complement strand
GTGTGTGTGTGTGTGTGTGTGTGTGTGTGTGTGTGTGGTGTATAGTACACATAACATCAGGTAAGGACGAGTGCTTTCAAATAAAAATAAAAACAAAGCAGGGCAGGGTGGGTACCCAGCCACCTCAGTAGGTGGAGCGTGCGACCCTTGATCTCGGGGTCATGGGTTCGAGCCCTACATTGGGTGTAGAGATTACTTTAAAAAATAAAATATTTTAGGGGCACCTGGGTGGCTCAGTCATTAAGTATCTGCCTTCAGCTCAGGTCATGATCCCAAAGACCCGGGATTGAGCCCCACATCAGGCTCCCTGCTTGGCGGGAAGTCTGCTTCTCTCTCTCTCACTCCCCCTGCTTGTGTTCCCTCTCTGGCTGTGTTTCTCTCTGTCAAATAAATAAAATTAAAAAAAATAAAATAATAAAATATTTTTCAAATTCCCACAAATAACAAAGCAGGGTGTGGGGAGAGAGCCCAGGGTCAGTAGTTCTGTCCTGCGGTACAACAGTGGGCACACTATCTCCCTAAAAGACTGAACTGCTCTAGGCTTTTGGTCTTGGTCAGCACTCCCCAGTCCTGATTATCCCAGTCCTCAGGGCTTTGGGGAAGTTACTCAACCCCCACGTGCCTCCATTGCTCTGTCACAGACTGGACTCAGGAGAGTCCCCACTTCAGGCAGATGTGGGGAGTGTGACCTGTGCACAGGGTGTGAAGTGAACGCCTGCTGAGCCTTCCTTGCAATGACCTCGGCCCTTCAAGTCCACAGGTGATGAGGGTTCACGGGTCACTTGTCCCGCCCTCACCCGGGGGCCCAGATCTACAGACCCTGGTGTCTGAGGCTCAACCCCAGACCACCAACGGCCCCTTGGAGGAGAAGGCAGGACCCCCACAGACATTAGCTTTCCTCCCTCCCAGCAGTCCTGTCCGTTGGATAGAAAAGGAGACTGAGGGTCAAGGGTGACCAGACCTAGTCTCTACGACACCATTCTGTTCCCAGTGTGGGGAGAGTTCCAGCTGGGAAGGTGGCGGACCAAATGGTCTAGAGATGAAAGAGAAGGGATCTCTTGTCCTTTGCCACCCCCGCCCCCGCAGGCAGCACTCATTCTGCTCCTGAGGTACCGGAGACCTCCAGACCCTACTCCCCATGCTTCCTCCTAGCTCTTCTGGGGGCATCCCCCTCTGGCTCCATCATTCCCCATGGGCACCCACCACTCTGTGTTCATGCCCCAGGGGGCCTCCTACTCTACTACATCTGAATTAATGAATATGAAAAGTTGATTTGATGACGGGAAAAACTCCTGTAGAACATTTACATTTTGACAAAGTTTTATTCCTTTGAGGGTAGGCTAGTCAAGGGGTGTATCCAGCACATCAGCAGCCCCCTTTGAGGATCTTTCCTTTTGCCTGGGGAAGTGGAGAGGGACGCTTTGTCCCATTTTGAAAGATAAGGATGCTGAGGTTCAAAGAGTTCTATAGGTACTGATGCCTTCCTATTTAGATCATATCAGGGTACATGACCCTGAAATCAGGAAGATGAACACCATCCCACGTATCAAACCTTTAGCACAGGGCGCCTGGGTGACTCAGTTGGTTAAGTGTCTGTTCCAGCCCAGGTCGTGATCTCAGGGTCCTGGGATCAAGCCCTGTGTTGGACTGCCTGCTCAGTGGAGAGTCTGCTTCTCCCTCTGCTCTCCCCTCATGCACAGGTTGTGTTCTTTCTTTCTCTCTCAAATAAATTAAAAAAAATTTTTTTTAAAGATTTTATTTATTTGACAGAGAGAAACACAGCCAGAGAGGGAACACAAGCAGGGGGAGTGAGAGAGGGAGAAGCAGGCTTCCCGCCGAGCAGGGAGCCCGATGTGGGACTCGATCCCAGGTCTCCGGGATCATGACCTGAGCCGAAGGCAGTCGCTTAACCAACTGAGCCACCCAGGCGTCCCAATAAAATATTTTTTTAAAAAGCATTTAGCGCAATGAATATTGGTTATCTGCCCCAACCCCCTTCCTGTCCCTTAGCCTCAAGCTGGAGAAAAGTCTAGGGAAAGAAGGAAGGACAGTCGAAGCAGGATATTCAGGAGGAGGACTTGCAGTTGAATATGGAAGCGAAGGTTAAAAAGAAGGTTCTTTGCACACTCACCCAATCACAGTTCAGAATTTGCCAGACGGAACCCGTTTGCAATAAGTCCATTTAAGGATGCCTGGAAACCCCACTGAGAAATCTATTTCTGATCTCCTTTTGAAGATTTATTTAATTCCCAGGGAGCATGGCCCAGTGGCAAGATATTTCCAAGAAAGGGAGGGGAACCCAATTCTCTATTTGGTTTAATTTTGTTCTGGAATACTTGTGAAGGCGCAAATCCAAGGGGAGGAAAAAAAATATCCTCCTACTTCAAGCAATACAGCAAGGGTGAGAGACAGAGCAAAAATTCCTCTGTATAAAGGGGCAGGTGCAAGCTTGCCTTTATTTGTATGACTTTGCAAGTGTAGAATTTGCTTGAACTTGGAGGGAAATAGGACGGCTAAGGGCAGCTGGAGAAAATGGAACTGAATGAATGTTTCAGTGCCATAAAGGGTTGAGAAGGCATGTACTTGAACAGAAAGAGGGATGGCTGGCTGGCTGGCTGGCTGGGTGAATAGGTAAGTAGGTGGATACATGAAGTAGAGAGAGAGAGAGAGAGAGAGTGTGTGCGTGTGTGTGTATGAATGGGTAGATAGGTAGGTACACGGATGGGCAGACAGATGGCTGGAAAGATGAGTGGATGGGAAGAAATAAATAGAGGGATGGATGGACAGATGGATGGATGGATGGATGGATGGATGGATGGATGGATGGTTAAATGAATGGATGGGTGGATGGATGATAAATGGAAGGAAAGGGGAACTAGGTGGCTAGCTAAACCCTACTCATATGTGAGTTTTATTTGGCCTTTATAGAGTTTTGAAAGCATTTGAATTACTTGTTCTCTTTAAAGCCCAGAAGCTTTTACCTAAAATTCTGGATTTCTGCCTTCTCAAAAATTGTGATCTCTGACAAGACCAAGCACACCTGCCTTCATGGCAAAAACGGACTGGAACCAGGGAGTGGCTGTCCCCTTTGGATGGGGTATGCATGCTTCAGTCCTTCGGAGTCCCCACCACCCCTCATGGGCTCTGACACCTGCCAACTTGTGCATGGTGACCCTCCTTCTGATGTATTGTCAGATGGCCAGCAGCACCTGCATCCTGCCCTCACTCCATCTCATCACGCAGGCATCTTATCGTCCCACACCATCACAGGAAGGAGAAGGGTGAGTACAGCAGAGTCAGGTATTCAGAGAGAGAGCCTGCCCAGCTGCACAGAACCTTTATCATAGGGCATGGTTAGGATTGTTCTATTTTATCAGTAGTCATTGCTGTCGCTCTTGTACTGTGTCTGATTTGTAAATTGCACTTTATCAGAGGTGTGTGTGTGTGTGTGTGTATAATGTATGTAGCGTTCGGCACTAGCCGCTAGGGTCTTGGAACACGTCTGAGATAAGGAGAACAACTGTTTGGAGATCTAACCTCTTAGCAAGACCACATAATGCATTTCGGGATCCGAATTCCCACATACCTAGTCAACCTTGCACATAAACTCTATACCCCACTGCAAACTGGAGTGTGGAAACTAGCTTTCCCTCTAGGCAGGGCAGGAACCAACAGTTCTCCAGCTTTGCTCGTGCAATTTCCTCTGTCAGGAATGAGACAGCTGCCCGCATCTGTGGTCTGTCTGGTGAACCCTTCATTCTGGAGGCCTCAGCTCAGGTTGTGGCCTCCTCCTTGAAGCCCTCCCCCTCCAGAAGAACAAGATGCTCCCTTCTCTCTCCGGGTCTCATTTGGACAGTTGTGCAAAGACAGCCCCGCGTGGCAACCCCTTTCAGCAGCCACACTGCTTCTCCCGGACCCTCAGAGCTGAGCATGGTCCTGGCAGGGGGTCAGTCCTTAGCTATGTTGTACTCACCTGGTCATCGAGGGCTTTCCCTGAAATGTTTTATTGCTGTGGCCACGCCGGCTGTGCACTGCAGAGAGCACCGTGAACATCTAGATCAGAGTAGGAGTGGGGTCCCTCGGTTGTGCAGTACACAGCAGGGGGACCCGCACGGCCCATCCTGGCAGACAAACTCCAAGAATAGAGTAGTGCCTTCAAGTTCAGTCA
This sequence comes from Spilogale gracilis, assembly GCA_004023965.1. Classification (NCBI taxonomy): domain Eukaryota; kingdom Metazoa; phylum Chordata; class Mammalia; order Carnivora; family Mephitidae; genus Spilogale; species Spilogale gracilis. The sequence continues at coordinate 24,447 of PITA01022951.1, read as the reverse complement.
GGATGGACTCCATATTATTTACTCCCTATGTGACGTTGGACAAGTTACCCAAGCTCCCTCTGCCTTAGTACCATCATCTGTAAGAGAGGGATGGAGTCCCTTCTTGCTGGTGGTTGAAGAATGTTACTAGACCTTCACACCATCATCACCATTACTGCCACCACGCTGCCGCTTAGCAGATCATGTCAATCCTGGACTCCAAAGAGTCATTTGGCTCCCAGATCCTACAGACCCTGGAGATCTGGGTAAGACGGGCCGGGACGCCCCTTCTCCTGCTTCAACATCGTGTGGAAATTCAAAGACTCCCCCTATGATTCCTCAGATTCCTGGGAGTTAGATTCTCAAGGTAATTGTTTCTGTTCATGTCTCCTATGGTCCATAGCGCTTTAACTCTGATGTGAACTTCCTTCCTTAACCTACCCATGAGGGTGCATGCATGTTTATGTGTACACAGGTGCCCACAGACACAGAATTCCTCCTGAGCATCGCGGGCCTGGGAGAGTCCCCCATCACAGTGAGGTGGAGGGGAGAAATGGAAGAGAGTGTTGACAATTTCAAATTCAGCCTTATGCTTCCCAGGGCTGGAGCAGACCCCAGCTGCCGACCACCGAGAACTTGTCCCCCCTGCTCTTTTTGGTCTCCAGCCCCACAGTTTCTCATGGGCACCTATCCACCTGCTCCCTTCTGAAACAAAGGGACAATTGCTCTCCTGGCCTTGCTCACAGCCGTTGAGTTTCATCCCCTGTCACCTTGGTTCTTGCCAGCACGCATGCTCCCAGGATGTTGCCTTCAACTCACACATAATTCATTCCCGAGAGGAATTCAGGGATCAGCTTCTCAGGCACCGCGGTTCTCGCCTCTGGCCCGCTTGAACAAGGCAGCCTCCCAGCCCTGCGGCCGGTCTGCTTACACAGAACCTATACTCAGACAGGCCAGGCTTGGGGTTTCATGCTATTTAGTCTCTGCCTTGAAATTTGTAGTGATTTTATATTCGAATTTGTGTTTTATAAGTGAAGACGCATAGGTTGTCCCTTCTGTGAGGCGTGGAACCCCAGCCCATAAACCCCCTCCTTCCACCTCCTTGCCCTCCCAGGATAGGTTCTCATCTGCTTGCCCCCCACCCCTTGGGGACCGTGGGCCTGCCTGGCCTCCTCCTTCTGACTGCTGCTCCATGACCAAGCCCCCTTTGCCTTGGGATGGTGACCAGGTGGCACACAGAATGTCCACATTTACTGTAGTGAATTCACTGAAGGTATGAAAGAACTTGGCAAAAAGATGGTCCATAAAAGTTCTTGTTTGATGCTTCCAGGCCAAATACCTTTCTGGAACACAGCCCCATGTGTGGGCCTCTCCAGGCTTCTTGTTTGATGCTTCCAGGCCAAATACCTGGAAGTTCTTGTTTGATGCTTCCAGGCCAAATACCTTTCTGGAACACGGCCCCATGTGTGGGCCTCTCTAGGCTTCTTGACTTCCCATTCTCCTACTCATGAGTGGCTCCTCCATTTCACCCTGGATCTGGATAGCAGAGTCCTTCCTCCTAGTTACATTTGGGGATTGTTGTCTCCTATCATTCCGGTGTCACATAAGCCAGAGGCTCTCGCTCGAATCAAAGGCCCAGCTGTTATTTATTTATTTATTTATTTATTTATTTATTTATTTATTTAAAGATTTTATTCATCTATTTGACAGAAAGAGAGAGATCACAGGCTGGCAGAGAGGCAGGCAGAGAGAGAGGGGGAAGCAGGCTCCACGCCGAACAGAGAGCCCAAAGCGGGGCTCGATCCCAGGACTACGAGATCACTACCTGAGCTGAAGGCAGAGGCCTAACCCTCTGAGCCACCCAGGCATCCCAGCCCAGCTGTCATTGCCCCTTATTCTCCTATTAATGCGTTCAGTGCTGAGCCCGTCTTCTTCCTCAGAGCCCCACTCTTCCTCGGGGTTTTGGTTCTCCCCTTAGCTCCCGATGACCTCTGATGTGGTCACTATAAGCTCTTTTCAGCTCTGATGCCAGGGGAAAGTTTGCCAAATGCATCTCTCCCCACCCCAGCCCATCCTGCCTGCCTTCTTACTCCTCCTAAGGCTGAAGCCATGTCCCTCCCATTCTCAACTGAGCCCCCCTTCCTAGGAGCGGGGCTGACAGCTATGGTCAGCACTGATGAGGTGGGCCTGAATCAGGGACCTCCACATCATCACCCCTTGTACAAGATCCTGGCTTTTTTACCCCTGAACCCATGTTCCTAGAAGCAAACTCTTCCAGTGAGGGGGTCTGACGAGCCACCCTTGCCCACCTTGTAGGTTCATGAGCAGTGAACTGGCTATCCCTAGGCGAAGACACGCAGTCTCCTCTAACCGAGGAGATGGGGTCCAAGGAGGCACAGGGACAACTTGGGCAGGCCCTCTGAAACTGTGACTCTGCAGGGCCCGCAGCCATCCAAAAAATTGGATTCCTTAACATTTAATATGTATTGATTAATGGGTGGAAAATACTGAGCTGATTGCCTGTAACTAACTCACACAGAGTCTCAAAAATTAAATAAAGGGAAGTAGACATGAGAGGCAAAAAGCAATTTCCTCCAAAAATTCAATTTGTTGTGTTCTTTGTGTCTGAGTTCCTTTGGGTTGCCCCTGATTTCCGTAGGACCCCCAAAACCCCAGACTCCACTTATGTCCGGAGCCAAGGCAAGACGCGGGCCATTTCTCCAGCCTGGGCTCTGCCAAGAGCAGGGAGGTTGGCTGTCGGCAGTGAGGTCTTCCCAGGACACGTCTCCCTCCGTCAAGGTGTGAAAAATGATCAGCCATTGTATTAATTCCTCATAAAATATCACTTAGGCCAGAGCAGGTTAGCTAAATATGTGGTCTTAAGAATTACACAGAGCTTCTCTTTTGGCTCTAACAAAGAAGAAAAAAGGCAGGGCAACAGGGGTATAATTGTGCAGAGACCTGTGGGACTGCCCCGGGCCGGCCGCCAAGCTACTTGAGGTCAGCATCGTTGCAGTGAGAAGGTTGAGGTTTCCCTCCCCTACCAGACTCTCCCTCCACCCGCTAACACCGCAGGTGACTTCAGCCTGGCTGCTCGTCGGTGGAAATCTAGAGATTGCCACCCTCCTGCCCTAGCAACAAAGCTGCGCCTCCAATCTCTGTAGACTTTAGTGAAAGATGCCAGGACTGTGGACTAGAGAGCAATGTGGAGTATGATGAAACTGCTTTGTCAAAGGTATAGCAATGATAATACACAGATTTTTATTCCACTACTAAAAGAAGCATGACATTCGCTATTCTCCCCCATGTGGCTCTACTCTAGCTGTGCTGACTTCTGCAGTATTCTTTGAACACAGATGACACGCCCCTACCTCAGGACCTTTGCACTGGCCGTTTCCTTTGCCTAGAGTACTTTCCCCTGGATAATAGCAGGCTTGCTCCTTCACTTCCTTTGAGTCTTTACCAATACCACCTCCTCCATGAGGTTCTCCCTGCTTCCTTATCAGAAGATTCAGGAACTCTTCCTCTCTGCTTTATTTTAACCTCCTTAATCCTGATGATTATTTTCAGTTGATATATTTTATTATCTAACTTGCTTATCTGTTTCCCCTGATACACGTTAAGTTTCATGAGGCCAAGAATTTTTTTTATTTCATTCACTGTTATGTTCCCAGCAATCAGAATAGTGCCTGGAATATAGTAGGTGCTCAAGAAATGTTTGTTGAGGAGTGCCTGGGTGGCTCAGTTGGTTAAGTGACTGCCTTCAGCTCCAGTCATGATCCCAGAGACCCGGGATCGAGCCCCACATCGGGCTCCCTGCTCGGCGGGAAGCCTGCTTCTCCCTCTCTCACTCCCCCTGCTTGTGTTCCCTCTCTGGCTGTGTTTCTCTTTGTCAAATAAATAAAATCTTAAAAAAAAAAAGAAAGAAAGAAAAGAAAAGAAATGTTTGTTGAATTAATGAATACATTAGAATGAGCCCACTGGAATTATATCTGGGTTCAGATGTGTATTTGATCAGTTAGAAACAGTGACACACTGGTACGTTGTTTCACCTCTCTGAGGCTCAGTTGGGTATAACACCTATGGGAAGGGCCAATGAGATAATGTGTGTTAAGGACTGAGTGCAACTTCTGGCTTAGAGTAGAAAATGCATAATGGGCCGCTATCCAGCTACTGTAAGAACACTGCGTGCTCGATACTACTGAGAAGATTGAGAACAATGTAACAAACACAAATAAAAATAGAAGCCTCCAAATCTGCTGCATTGGGTATGGCAGGCAAGACGAACCTCAAATGCAAAGATGTCTGGGTATGCAAGTCTGTGTGTGTGTGTGCATTCCCACACATGCCTCCCATTCTTACAGAAATTCAGGTTCATGGGTTTTAGTCCTCATCACGGTGATTCCAGGCTCCCTCTGTGGACATCGGTGCACACCCAAGTATCGCAAACCCCACACATGTGCCCACACGTGTACAAGCATACATATTCACACACGAGTGCGTCCCTCTACCCCAGCCAACCTGCTCTGGAGTAGGGCAGCTACCCGCTGTTTCCAGCTCGGAAGGCTTGGGAGAGAAATCACCCCCTCGCAGCCTTGGTTGCACTCCAGGATTTCGTTTCCGGTAAGGTCACCCTGTAGACATGAGGCACAGCCATGAGTGGTGGAAGATACCTATTAAAATAGAGGATTTGCAGGGCGCCTGGGTGGCTCAGTCAGCTGGGCATCTGGCTTCAACTCAGGTCACGATCTTGGGGCCCTAGAATTGAGCCCCACATCAGGCTCTCTGCTCAGTGGCAAGTCTGCTTATTCCTCTTCTTCTGTGATGGCTCTCGCTGTCTCTCTCAAATAAAATCTTAAATAAATAAATAAATAAATAAAACAAACAGAAGTTTTGCATTAAAAAAAAAGATTTTATTTATTTGACAGCAAGAAACACAGCTAGAGAGGGAACCCAAGCAGGGGGAGTGAGAGAGGGAGAAGCAGGCTTCCCGCCGAGCAGGCAGCCCGATGTGGGGCTCGATCCTGGGACCATGACCCGAAGGCAGATGCCCAACGACTGAGCAACCCAGGTGTCCCGAGGATTTGCATTTTGAAGTGTTGTACCCTCAAACATGCTGCCCTTACCTGACTGACTCCTGGACCTAGCCTACCCCCAACCAGACAGGAGCTTTGAGGGTTCTAATCAGCCCAGAAGACTGGCTTTAAAACATGAGCAACCAGGAGTCCCCACTGAGATAAGTCCTAGCCAGTGTGCTTATGGCGAAGCCCAGCAGCCGGCCAGTCACACTGACAATCCACAGTGCTGAGCCTCTCTCCTACATGTCTGTCTGGCCCTAAGAGACATGTCTCAACATAGAAGACAGAGAGTAAAACAATAATCTAAAAGAAATAAAGAAAGGAAGGGAGGACAGGAGATAGAGTGAACCAGAGAGAGGGGAGGGAGAGAGGGAGGCAGAAAGGAAAGGTAATTCAGAGACATTTCAAAGCGGGAAACAACACTTCCCCCAAATGTCAATTAGTAGCCATAATAAGAGAAGATATCGCAACTGCAAAACAAGAGGTAGAGCTTATAAAAAGAGAAGAACACCCAGACATTAAAAACCGTGATAGCAGAAAAAAAAAAATGCAGTGGGCGAATGAGAAGGTAAGACTGATACAGAAGATACAGAAACGCAGACATACGAACAGATATGGGAAATGAGAGAAAATGATGCGATCTGCCTGGAGATCCAAAGTCCAAATAATTAAGAGAGAAAAATGGAGGGGAAGAAACATAAAAGAAGTAATAGGACAATATTCTCCAGAACTAAAGGGAGGTTGAAGGAGCCTTTGAACATCCCAGCATAATGAAGGAATTGTCACATCAAAGCCTGTCATCCCCCAACTTGAGATCACCAGAAGTAAAGATCATAAAAGCCGTCAAGGAGAAATAGTCAGAGATCAGAATGGCATTTAACTAGAAGACTACAGAACAATGTTTTTAAAATTCGGGAGTAAAATCATTCCCAACTTGAATTCTCTAGCCCACCAAACTATCAGTCAGGAGTGAGTGTAGAAATAGGGACATTTTCAGAAATCCAGAGTCTTTTTTTTTTAAGATTTTATTTATTTATTTGACAGAGAGAGATCACAAGTAGGCAGAGAGAGAGGAGGAAGCAGGTTCCCTGCTGAGCAGAGAGCCCAATGCAGGCCTCAATCCCAGGACCTGGCGATCATGACCTGAGTCTAAGGCAGAGGTTTAACCCTCTGAGCCACCCGGGCTCCCAGAAATTCAGTCTTAACACTTTTACTTCCTGTGTACCTTCGCAAAGAAGTTACTGAAGGATGTGCTCCATCAATTGAGGGTGAAATGTGAGAAAATAGGATGGATTCAGCAGGCCATCCAACACAGGGCAGGGGAGAAGAAATTTTCAGAAGACTGCAAAAGGGAAGACCAGGAAAACAGCTGTACAAGAGGAAAACCCATCCCGAGTAGGGCAGGAAAAGGGAGGTGTCCAGGCAGATTGTCTCTAGGGGTAAGAAAAATGAAAGTGATAGACTAACCTGACATATTTGAGTGTGTAGAGGGATATTCTTTAATTTTATAGAAGATTTCACCAGAAATTTGAAGAACACCATTTTTTTCAAAAAAGCAATGAAGTGCAAGAAAAAAAAAAACATTATATAATTACTTCCTATAAAGCCAATAAAATTTTCTCTTCGTAATACTTCTTGGAAAATTATACCAGTTTTCAGACAACAAGTACTTTCTGTCTTTCATTCTATCCTTGCTGTTGGGATAACATATTTTCACCAGAAGCACACTAAATATAAGTGCTTTAAGAAGTGAGTATAACCTTAGGCAATGACACCTTTCCAGTTGATTCAAGGCTCCAATCGGAGACCAGCATACTGGACAAATTTGAGACTCCTGCCCCGTTGGGATGAGCCTCAAATGTGCTGTTATTCAAGAAACACCAGACCAAACAGACCGTCTACAACATTTCTATCTATTGGGTGTGCGTGCTGTTTCTATGTGACTCAAAGCACGCTCATTCTCAGAGTTTATTTAACTCCAAAAACATCTACCATCCTCCAACCTTAAGTGCAGCCTGAATGAAAGAGCACCATGAGTCCAAAACCACTGGGAAAGACAATGGTCCGGCAAGAACCTGCCTTCCGGAGAGCGATGCTCTCCTCCAACTACCAAGCCCTCGAGTCTACACTTCCTCATTTGGCCAATAAAATAAGCCTTTGTTACATCACCTTGTGTATGTGTATATACATGTGTATATATATACACATGTATATGTGTATATACACTCTGTACATACACAGATATATATATATAGAGAGAGAGAGAGAGAGCATTTAGTTACTTTCAACTTACTGTGTATTATTTATTCAAACTTGTTTTTATTATTCAATGATATATTTTTATCTCTGTGAAAATCATTTGGATGTCTTGGGTTGGGTTGGGACAGAGTCATGGTTTCCCCATTAAAGTCAATGCATGACTCAGGTCATGATCTCAGGATCCTGGGATTGAGGCCCTGCGCCGCCTTGGGCTTCCCAGTCAGTAGGGCATCTGCTTGTCACCTTCTCTCCCTTTTCCTCTGCCAGCCCCCACTGGCATGCACTTGTGCTCTCTCTCTTTTAAATAAATAAATCTTTAAAAAATATAAATAAAAATCTTTTAAAAATGAGTTTAGGAAAGGAGATGTAAATATACAACTTGGCTTGACACTGGACAATACTGATATGATCCTAATCATGAAAACAACAATACGAATTTTAAATAAAAGACATGATTTAAGCCATATAGGCCATATGAGAGGAGAATTGTATGTGAGGGTACCCTATCGAGGGTGAGTCTTCATCTTCCTTATTAGGAAGTCAACATAGGATATATAAATCTGAAAAATCAAGAATAGTAATATAAATGAGTTATTTAGAAAAATGGAAGTAAATAGGAGAAGCAGCATTTAAAAGGGTTAAAAGTGGTTGCACCTCACCCAGTGAGGACTGGGATGGGGAGGTGGCAGGGACTGTTTTTTTATAAGCTTCATGAGATTGACTTTTGAAAGTAATGACTTTGATAAAAACTAAAATCATGTTTAAAAAGTTAATAAATATTCATTGGATAAAGCTTAGAAAATACACATAGGAAAAGAGACTTAAATAAAAGCCATTCATAGCGTCTTAACCCCGAGGCCACAGATGAAACATTGGCACGTTAGTTTTGAGCTTTTCCGTTATACATAAATACATGCATGGATTCTTTTTTTTTTTTTTTTTAAGATTTTATTTATTTGACAGAGAGAAACACAGCCAGAGAGGGAACACAAGCAGGGGGAGTGAGAGAGGGAGAAGCAGGCTTCCTGCCGAGCAGGGAGTCCGATGTGGGATTGGATCCCAGGTCTCCGGGATCATGACCTGAGCCGAAGGCAGTCGCTTAACCAACTGAGCCACGCAGGCGCCCCATGCATGGATTCTTAAAGTGTGAGATCATATTGTTATTATTTGCGATGTGCATTTTTCCCCTAAAAGTAACTGTGGGGAACTTCCCCATATCAATATTCACCTACTACATCATTTTCAATGGCTGGATATTCCCCATCATATGGATCATATTTAATTCAACCCAATATTAACCATTAATTATTCAATCAGCCTAATTCTTCCAGCAAACAAATACAACTTTAGGTACTTTGGGAACAACAGCCAAAAAGAATTTTCTCTACTCTGGATTCAATTGTTGTTATCAATAGTTTCGATTTTGCTTTACCAGCAAAAGAGCGAGGTGTTTTACTTGCTCTGAAATGTTCCCCTGACAACCCACACTGTTTCATTTTTTTAAATCCATCTCCCATTAAAAGTGTAAATGGAATGCATGTGTGGTAGATGCCGTTCTTGCCTGCCAGGGTAATTTTTCAACTTCAGGTAACAACATCTCCATTTTCCTAGGTGCAAGCCCCGCCCCCTCCTCCCGCAATGCTCCACCCTTGTGGTTTGGGGGAAACTGACCCGATAGGGACCCCACGTTCCCATGTTTCTCCAGCCTCGGTGAATGGATCAGAGATGGACTGACGTAAGCCCAGAGCTTGGACTGGAAAAAGAGGAAGTCTCTTCTCACTGGGACTGCTGAGCCAATCAAAGTTTAAGTCTCCAGTGGCTGAGGCCATTTGCCATTACAAAGGGAGGGCCGGTCTGGGGATATAGCCAAAGAGGAAGAAAGGTGAGCCAAAGGATGTAAAAAGTCAGATTCCTGATAACACTTTTTGAGCACCTGGCTCCGCCCCTGCCTGACGTTCTTGCACAACCATTGAATGAATGAACACGTTTCCCCTTTTTCTTAATCTCTTTTGTTTGGGGCGAGCATATATACTCCAAGTCAAATCATTCAAACTCGGTAGAAAACAAGAAAGGGAAGATGAAAAATTTCTCTCCTTCATCCCTTCCACCAGTTCTCCTTCCTAACCGCCCCAGGGGCAGTCGGGTTCCCCACAGCCTCTTACTGCTGACTCCGAATGAGTCTGTGCTTTACAAACCGGCTACTTTCCATAAATACGTAAACAGGGTCACCGTATGTACATTATCCTGCGTCTTGTATCTTCTACTTTACTCTGGGGGGAAGATTACCTCTCCTTACCACATTTAGAGATTTGTTCATTTTCCCTAAGCCCTATACGGACGCCTCCTCTTCTAACCAGTCCTAGACCGATAGCCATTGAGGTTCACCCCGTTTTTCTTGCATTAAAAACCAGCCGTGATGAGCACCCTTCTTATAGAATTACGTGGGGGCAAATCCAGGGAGCTGATGAAGCTAAGGCTTCTGGATCCTTGTCACCCAGGCCCCTTCCAGGTTTAGTGGGATGGATGTATGTTGTTGCTAGCTGCACCATGGAAGTCCCGCTTCCAGAGATGCTCCTACTACCCCCTGTGCCAACTAGGAAGGTCATAGCTCAGTAAGAACACACCTGTGCACAGCAGGACGAAACTGCGGGGAGTGGAAGAGAAATGGTCCACGATGCACAGATCCCGGCGCCTGTCTGCAGAACTTCCTTCCAAACATCACAGGTATGAAAAGGGCCTTGTTCCTCACCAAAATCTGTCACAAACATACTTGACAATGCAGCCTAGATACACCACTATATACGCACCTACGCTTCTCTCTTTTTCGACGGGATTCTTGCAGAATAGAATTTCTCAAAATTTCTGTCTTTGTAGGACTCCAGTGGGCAGAAGTACCGCAAACCGTGGGCATGTCTCTGTGAAATGCAAAACAAATTTCGATTTACTATGCTATAGGGAAGACCAGATTGCCCTACGCTAAAATACTTCCAAATTGTCATCCTATGTATAAGAAGTGATCAAAGAATATATAACCAAAAGAAACGTAGGGGGAAAAGCATGATTAATAGAAATATTATGTTGTTTTTCTGAATTTTGTGATACTTACAGTATTTGTCAGCTTTTAATAAATAATTGTTATTTTGTAATTCCCCTTCTCGTTGTATAAATATTGTATAAATATTCACTACTGTGCCTGACTTGTATTTATAATTTTTTAAAGAGACTCTCAAAAGTTGCATGAGCTGCAGGCTCTCAAAAACTTGGATCTGGGGGCACCTGGGTGGCTCAGTGGGTTAAGCGACTGCCTTTGGCTCGGGTCATGATCTTGGAGACCCGGGATGGAGCCCCACATCGGGCTCCCTGCTCAGCGGGAAGCCTGCTTCTCCCTCTCTCACTCCCCCTGCTTGTGTTTCCTCTCTCGCTGTGTTTCTCTCTGTCAAGTAAATGAATAAAATCTTTAAAAAAAAAACGAAAAACTTGGATCTGCCCCCCGCCAGGTGGCTGACATGCAGGGCCTGGAGCTAGACGGCCAGCTTCACATCTGGGTGGGACCGTGGCTATGACCGCACGTTTGTGGTCCCCAAGTTCCTCTGTTGAAGCCTCATCTCCAGTGTGAGAGTATTTGGAGGTGGGGCCTTTCTGAGGTGATTAGGCCGTGAGGATGACGTTCTCATGGATACGATCAGTGGCCGTAGAAGAGAGACCCCAGAAATCTCCTGCGCCTTCCACCACGTGCAGACACAGCAAGAAGACAGCCACTGGGACTCGGCTACGCTGACGCCTTAGCATTGGACTTCCAGCTTCTAGAGTTGTGAGAAATGAAATTGTGTTCTCACCATGCTGTTCTGTCCATGGAATTCTGTGACAGTGGCCCAGACAGACTCAGGTCACCATCTACCAGCTCTGGGACGCTGAGCAGTTTATTCCACTTTTCTGTGCCTCAGTTTCCTTTTTCGCAAAATGGGGAATAACACAGGGTTGTTGTGAGGATGGAATGAATGAATACATTTATAGGGATGGGGAAGCCGTAAAAAATCTGTGTCAACTATGTTTATTCCTTATGTACTTATGCAGGTATCTCAGCAAGACAGGTCCTTAGAAGTATAAATGTAAGGATATTAATTTTAATACAGAATACTAGACCACCCTGGGAAATCTCTGCCAACTAATCCTCCCATTATACACGTGGTGACAGTCATCAGAAGAGTGGAGTCAAGAAACCCATTCCAGGGGAACCTAAGGCTGTGGCCCTTACCACGACCCAGTTCCCTGCCCCTGTCCAAATGACGTCAGCTGGCAGGGCTAAGAATGCTGGGCCCTGCTCCTAAGGAACCCATCCTGCAAACCCCGAGCAGCTCACATTTACCAAGTACCCCACCTTCGTGGATTCTAGCTGGCCCTGTAGTTCAGGCAGGATGGGATGGAAGAAATCGTGGCTTGGAGAGGTCAGGGAGTTAAGTCACATCAACCCAGCAGTTAAGTATCAGGGACAGGAGAAAGGATTTGGGTCTTTTGGAAACCTAATGTTCCCACCATACCTTGTGGCCTCTCAAAACTCCTTACCCTAAAATGAAAGATACCTTTTAAAATGAAATATATTCACAACAGTATATATCCTTTCCTCCGAGTTAGTTGTGAAGAGAGGCATTAGGCTGTATTCCATATTAAGAGTGCACTTTTTAGAAAAATAAATTTAATTGCAGCCTCTTGATTCAAATCAAATCCACTGTTTTAAACTTTCAATTATGGTAAGATATAGCTGGAGAGAATGTGCTTTCCATCCTAATTTGAGACCTCAGATGGCAGCTCTTTTTGTACTTCTATCTTTAAAATCCTGCTTCCCCCGCCCCCCAGTCTTGTTATCTTCTCTCTGACTTACCAAACAAATCTAGTCCAAAAATTAGAACTGACTGAATGCCTGAGGGAAGAAAGAAAAGAGCTCAAAACTGGTGGCGTCTGTTCCCACATATTCAGACTGATTTAACTTCCTCACATGGCAAATTAGAAAGGAAAAAGGAAAATTTGCATAGAAGGACGATTAAGATGAAACTGAAGGTGTCATTTGTTCCAAATGAGGACAGGATTCCATCATTTATTCTTACGTGGCTGGAGTAAATTTCTGGCAAGTCGGAACTAATGGGTGCCTGCTTTTGTTCTCCTGGGCCACCCAGCAGCTGGGAGCTTAATCCCAAAGTGGCTGTCAGCCCCCAGTGAGCTGGGCCTTGGGTCTCCTCTTTGGCAAGCTGGGCTATGTACCCTGTTAGGGAGCCCTGCTCCGTGCTGTCTGGCCAACGGAAAATGTGAGCGTGCCCAGGGCATGTTCATGTCCAACAATAGATGAGATAGTTAGATTGATCGATAGATAGAGGTATAGCTATAGATGATGCAGATTTAGAGATACAGATATGAACAAATCAGTGAGAGGCTCGTCAGCAGGGAGATCTGTTTGGATGTACAACACAGCAGCTCCTAGGTTTCCTTCTTGCTTGCCCACCCTGGTGATTTCCAGTAACGCTCTCGTTCCTCAAAGCTCTAAGAATACTCAAAAGACCTGCTCTGTGAGTATAATTATGGGGTGCATTTTTAACATGTGGGACTTGATTTGAAGTAGCCACTTGTCTTTCCAGCTGTCACGAGAAGTTTCTTTCCCTCCTTGGCAAAGAAAAGATGCCGGAACTCATCCAGAGATTTGCCTCTCAAAATGAGCTTTGGGGAACACTCAAAAATCGATTAACCATAAATCAAGCTCTGTCCCCACTTCCTGGTGGCCAAGAGGAAGAGAGCTGGGACCCCAGCCCCTCTGGGAGTCTGGCTAGCAGGGGCTACTAATGGGCAGTCGTATCAAAGAATTGCCTTTGAGAAAAGTCTGTTCAAAGTATTTTCCTGTCAGTTTGCTTCACCCAATTCAGAACATCGGATTAGGTCAACCTTGACCCAGCCAGGGAACATAAGCCCATGTGACTTCCCTAAGGCCAGCTGCTGTTATTTTTAAAAGGCCAACGAGATGTGGGCAGGCAAAAGCAACAGATATCCACTAGGCTTTTGTCTCTGCCTATAAACCAAAGAAAAGTATTTGTCACCCCACGTGCAACTGGGCCCTCCCAAAGTTTGGAGGCCCAACACATGAAGCACCCTGTACTCTATTTCCAGCAACTAAAGACTCACACAGGAACAAACCTTCCCCATGCCCACCTCGCACATCAAGAAGAATATCCCCTAAACCTTCAGAGGACATAAGGGGTACGGCGTACTGACAGGTGAACAACAGCTCGTCACAGTGTGGTAACAGCCAGGAGAGGGAAGCACAAGCGCCTTGGCTTGACCTTGACCTGACTTGACCTGATCTTGACGAAGGGAGGCTCCAGGAGGAGTGGAGAGAGTGGGTGAGAGGTTGGCAATCTATACAGAAAGAATGAGATGAAGACAGAAGGAGAGCCTGGGATACTTGGAGGGGTGCTGAAAATGGTTCGGTTGACCAGGAGCATGGGGGTTTGGAGTAGGTTGAGCTATTGGCCCCAGTTCTTAGAGTGAAGAGCATATCTCTCTGCCTTGCCATTGATGTGGTCCTGAAACCTGGTGGATGTGACGATGTGCCAATCTTAAGAGGCATCTTAAGAGTTTAGGTCTTGGGCCATTTGCTATTAGTTTCTGCCATTACTATGAGAACGTGCCCAGCTTGTCTGCTGGTCCAAGGAGGATGAGAGATGTGCAACAGAACCTTCAGGCCAAGCCACATAACTGTACATAGAGGTAGAGAGTATACTTGTTTATCTGATTATTTATCTACTTAAAGTAGGCTCCACACCCAGCTTGGAGCCCAACCTGGAGCTTGAACTCATGACCCTGAGATCAAGACCTGAGCTGAAATCAAGAGTCAGACACTTAACTGACTGAGGCACCCAGGTGCACCAGCCAACTCCGGTTTAGATTGCCCAACCCCCCAGCTGCAATAGCCTGAAGCAGAAGAGCCCCAGCTGACCCTCAGACCCATGAGAATAAATGATTACTGGTTTAAGGCACTGAGTTTGGGGTTGGTTTGTTAGCAGCATCACCGGGACAAGGGTTGAGGGATAAAAGAGTGAATAATGAAGAAGCCTAAGAAAGGACTGGAGAGGTAAGCAGAGACCTAACGATGAAGGGTTAGGCCTCTAAACTTGTGCTTAATCTTAAGGGCAATGGAATCTATTGAAAATGTTTTTAAGTAGAGAAGTTACATAATCAGATTTCCTTTTTAAAAAGCTCACCTAGGGTCTTAAGATGGGCAGGGTTGGGTAGAGGAGGGTGCTGGGGGAGGCTGAGAGAGATTTTCTGAGAACAGTTTTCCCAAGTGTTTGTCCCATCTTACACACCTTCCAGAAGTGTATGAGCATCCCACTTGTTCCACAATTTCACTAACTCGTGGTATTATCACTTACATTTTAGTCATTCCAGGGGCTGTGCACTGTTATCACATTATTAACTCAATTTTCTTTTTCTAGTGAGGTTGGGACCTTGTTGATGTGCTTATGGGATTTTTCTGCGTCTTTGAGAAGTGACTGTTTAAGTTTTGGGCTGTTAGTTACAGCTGATTGTCTTTTTATTGAGTTGTGGGAGTCCTTTATATATGCTGGATTCTTTGTTGGGTTGTATAAGCAAATACTTTCTTCCAGTGTTTAGCTTGCCTGTTGACTTTTTTTCATGGTCTCTCTAATGAGGAAAAGTTTTAATTTTTCTAAGATCTCATTTATTAAATTTTTTTTTGTGGCTAGTGTTTTCTATCTTTCCTAAGAAATCCTTGCCTATCTCAAATTAGGGATGATATTCTTCTGTCTCTTTATGAAGCTTTGTAGTTTTAGCTTTTAACTTAAAGGTCTCTGATTTACAGTGCACTATTTTTGGAGTATGTGTATGGTGGGGTCAAGATTTATTTTTCCCCCATATGGATACCCAGTTATTCTGCACCTAAAAACAACAACAACAACAACAAAACACCAGAAAAAAAGCAAAAGCAAAAACACCTTTTCCCTATTAAATTACCTTAGTTCTGATATGAAACCATAATTGCTTGTATCTATGCAGATCTATTTCTGGATTCTATAATCTGTTCTACTGATCTAGTCATCAATTTTTATATTGATTTAACATTGTCTTAATTACTGTAGTGTTATAGTAAGATTGAAATCAGGTGACATAAGCCATTGAACTACGTCCTTTTTCAAAATTACTTGACTGTTCTAGAACCTTTGCATTTCCATATAAATCTTAGAATTAGCTTGTCAATTTCTACCACAAAAAGAAAAAAAGAGGACTGTTGGGATAGGAATTGTGATGTTTCTATGGGTTAATTTGGGGAGAACTGACATCTTAACACTGTTGAATCTTCCCATCCTTGAACATGAAGTATCTATTTATTGAGGTCTTTAATATTTCTCACCAGTGTTTTGTAGTTGTCAATACAGGGTTCTTAGATAACTTTCATTAATTTTGTTTCTAAGTATTTCATCTTTTGGTTGCTATGGTAAGTGATATTGAATTTTTGGGTTTATTTTCCAGCTGCTTGTTGCTCTTTTATATAAATGCCATTGATTTTTGCATATCGACCCAGTATCTTGCAATCTTTCTAATGTTAAATCTTATGTAACTGGGATAAACTCTACTTGGTAATGATGCATTATATCCTTTTCGAAATATTCAATTTCTTTATTTTGTTAAGAAATGTTGCAAATAGACACAGGAGGGATATTAATCTGTAATTCTTTCTTTGTAATGTCCTTAATGTCCATAATTCCTTATTAGAGTTATGCATGATGCATAAAATGAGTTGGAAAGTGTTTCCTCCACAACCTTTTTCTGAAAAAGTTTGCGTAATAGGGATATTATTTCTTCCTTAAATGTTTGGTAGAATTTACCAGTGAAATCATGTGGGTCTAGAGTTTCCTCTAGAAGTTATTTGAATTACAAATTAAATTTCTCTAATAGATATAGGATTATTCACATCTTATACTTATTTTGTGAATTTTGTAATTTGTGTCTTTCAAAGAATTTCTCGATTTTATGAAAACTTTCTAATTTATTGACATGACGTTGTTAGATGTTGTCTTGTCTTTCAACAACTGTAGTATCTTAGTGACTTATCTTTCATTCCAGATACTGGTAATTTGTGTTGTCTTTCTTTTTGTCTTCATTAGCCTAGCTAGAGATCTACACTTTTGATTATTCTCTTCAAAGAAAACTTCTGGTTTTGTTGTTCTCTGTTGTTTGTCTACTTTGTATTTCACTGATTTATACTCTCTTATTCCCTCATATTTACTGTAGGTATAATTTGCTCTTTTTTGTTTCTTAAAGGAAGGCTTATATAATTTATTTTAATCCTTTTTCTTTCCTGATATTTGCATTTAGACTATATATTTTACTCTACTTCATTAGCTGAATCTCACAAATTTGGGTATATTATGGTTTTATCATCAGGTCAAAACATTTTCTCATTTTTATTGTGATCTCTTTTTTGATTCACATGTGTGGTGTGCTTTCAAAATATTTAGATTTTCCAGAGACCTTTTTGCTCTTGATTTTTATTTTAAGTCTATTATTGTCAAGTATACACTATTTATGATAGTCATCATTTGAAATATGTTGAGATGTGTTTTATGGCTCTGTTTATGGTCTATTTGGTGAATGTTCCATGTACATTTGGAAATAATTCCCAGTCTGTGGTTACTGAGTTGTATTCAATACATTGCTAATTGGGTTAAATTTGTTGATAATCCTTAATATCACATCTATTTTTTTTTGTTTATACATTGTATCAACTCTTGAGAGAGGAGGATAAACTTCTCCAACTCTTATTGTGAATTTATCTATTTCTCCTTTCAATTCTATCAGTTTTTCATTCCTGTATTTTCAAGCTTGTTAATAGATAAGTAGAAACTTAGGAATTGCATGTCTTCTTAGTGAATTGATTCTTTTGTCATTATGTTATGTTCCTTTTTATCCCTGGTAATTATCCTTGACTTTGATATTAATATACCCACTCCTGTGTCTTTACAACCAGTTATTACACAGTTATCTTTTTCTACTGTTTCACTTTTAACTTATATGTGTCTTCATGTTTAAAGTGTGTCTCTTATAAACATCATATAATTGAGCCTCATTTTTTAAATCCAGGTTGGCAGTACTGTTCTTGGTGTTAGACTGTCTAGTGTATTTAGACATAATGTAATTAATGATTGGCTTGGGTTGAATTCTACCATCTAGCTGTTTGTTTTCTCCTTGTCCCATTTATGCTCTTTCTTATTTCCCTCTTTTCCTTCCTTCTTTTGGATTAAGTAAATGTTTTCTAGCATTCTATTCTATCTCCTCTACTTGCTTTTTAGCAATGCCTCTTTGTTTTAATTTTTGGTGGTTGCTCTGGGGACTAAAATGAACTTGCTTTAGTTATCACAGTCTACCCTGAATTTATTTTTCTTGAATTTTAAAAGATTTTATTTTTAAGTAATCTCTACACCTAGCATAGGGCTTGAACTCACAACCCTGAGATCAAGAGTCATGCACTCTGCTGACAGAGCTAGTCAGGGGCCCCACGTTGAATTGATTTCATAATTCTTCACACTTAGCAACCTTACATAATATCCTTTCAGTTACCCCTTTTAAGCTTTTGTGCTATTGTTGCCATACATTTTGCTTCCACATGGATCATACATCTCACAATGCTTTGCTACTATATTTGGTTTAAGCAGTCAAATGTCTTTTGAAGAAATTAAAAAATAAGAAGAGTGTTGGTTGTATTTATACCTGACATTTTCTATTTCTTCTTCATATAGATCTGTGCAATCTATGCAATCATTTTCTTTCTGCCTGGAGAACTTCCACTAACATTACATATGCATGTATACTGGTGATTAATCCAACTTTTCTTATCTGAAAATGTCTTTTTCTACCTTTGTTTTTTATTAAGGCTCTTGCTGGATGTAGAAGTCTAGGTTGACTATAGATCACACTTCCTTGCTACTTTGTACGTCTAACAATTTTTTTTGAATGTTGGACATTGTGAATGCTATTATGTTGAGCTTGGATAATATTGTTTTCTTTTTAAAGACTGTTGAGTATTGAGTGTTGAGTATTACTTTGGCAAACATTTAATTTATCTGTGACCCAGGATGAGCCTACTGAGGCTTTTTTATTTCTTTAAATTGTTTATTATTTATTTATTTGCGAGTGAGAGTGTGTGGGTGCACATGAGCAGGAGGCAGGGGCAGAGGGACAAGGAAGCACCCCACTGAGTGGGCAGCCCCATGCAGGGCTTGATCCCAGGACCCTGAGATCACGAGCCAGCTCCAAGTCAGACACCTAAGCGACTGAGCCACCCAGGTGCCCCTACTCAGGCTGTTTAAAGCATTATTATGGGGGGGGGGTCAGGAATGGTCCATGTGCTAGGGATAGAGTAGCCCTATTGTTTGGACTGGCCTCTCTGGGGTCTCAACTGAATGCCCGGAGTGTTCAATAATACAGCCACACCATGTGTCGGCAGCTCTGTCTTCCATCACCGTGTAACCTCAAGAATCGCCCTCCAGCTCATCGTCCCTCTCGCTCTTCTCCATCTAGACCTTCAGGGATCTTACATGCACAGTGTGGTGTTTGGCCGTAGACCAGAAGAGACCTGAATGCAGATTTCTGAGGCAACTTCTCTCTTCAGTTCTTTCTTCTTTGACACCTTACATCATAAATTCTGGCCACCTCAACGTCCTGGACTCTGTTGACTCCTCACAGTAAGACCACGGCCGCCTTTGGGAATCTACTTGTGCTGCCATTTGCAAAGCGTGCCCTGCGGGAAACTAGACTGAATGCAAAGTTCCCCTCGTGTGTTCCCTTTGCTTGAGGTTCACTGGTCGGGTTTTGGGTAATTTTTGCACGCATTGAGTAAAGTTCATGGCACATATTAGGTGCTTAGTAAGATGTTTTTAAGGAGAAGGGCATGATGAATTTGGCTCATTTAAGTCCTCTTTCTGGAAATACACCCAGGGCTATTCAAATAGCCTATCCAGAGAGTCAATCTCCGCCTCTTCCACCCGCTCCCAGACCCCCAGCCCAGGGGTAATCAACTTTCTCTTCAGAAGTCAACCAGCAGTTTTTTGTGCATTTGTGTTACTCAGTTTGTAAAGCTGTGAGCAGTCAGAGAACCATCAGAATTAATTTGTCCAGTTAGGATGCACACTGTTCTCAGGGAGATCCGATATAATTTTTCCAAATCAGCTAAATGCTCTCTGGAAGAATTATGGATGGGGAGAGGAGGCTGTGAACAAGTTGGCATAAATCATCATTCAGAACATATCCTTGAAGCCCTGCATATGGTTTCTCTTATTACCAAGAAAAGAACACCTGAGGTTGTTCAAAGAGAAATCCTGAAGGGAGGAAGAAGGCAGCTCCAATGGGTCTCCTGGGAGGGGAAGTCCAGGTCGAGGAGACACTTGGGCAAAGAAAATCCCCACTAATGTCTACCAGCTCCTTTTATTCACCTCAAGCACCCAGCTCTACTTTATCTTCCCAGGGCCCATTTTCTGGACCAGTGAACCAAATGAAAGATAAACCATTTTCTTTTGTTTCCATCTTGACGGGGAATATCAGGTCTCCAAAGGAAGGATTATTTCATGACTACTTTGGAAATTACGTTTGGTGATTTCACACTCTGCCATTATTTATTATTCTACCCCCACCAATGCATAGACTACTAAGCAATGAAGGCCATTTTCCCTTCTGAGAAAGATGTATCATTTGGTTTTGCGGCCTAATGACCCCATTCCTTCCCTTGAGACAATGAAGGGATGACTTGAGTTTGCAATTCTGATAGTTGGCCACTGTAATTTAGATTTCCAACTTAGAGTTCCTGTTCACTTACAAGCACCACTTTCCCCTGGCTGCATTTTGGTCCAAAAGCACAAGACCAACAAGGGATTGAAAAAACTTAATGTGTGAGAGTTTTAATTTCCCTCTGAGGGGAAAAAAACACAACAAGTTATGATTTTCCTCCAAGCAAACAAACTGTTTTCCATATGTCTCCAAGAGAAAACTGCTTTTCTGTTATTCCACATTCCATAGATGATTCCAGTGGGGAGATCCTAGGAAGCAGCACATTTTCTCATATTGCAGGGAAAATACATTTTCCAACTCATACTCTCTATGCTCCAGTAATTGGCTTCGAAGAACCCAGTGCAACTCTGCTTCTGAAAGGGAGCCAGAGAACAGGGAGCAGCAGGGTTTGGTTTCTACAAGCTCTGTGGGCCGCTGGAGGGGACCTAGCAAGGTCTGACCTCCTGGGCGGGAGACAGGTGGTGTTCCAGGCTCTTGCCTCTTCCCCCAGGATGGTTTGTGGTGGGGGTGGGGCGTTGGGGATGTGGGGATTGGCTAGGCACTCTAGAGGTGGTCCAGAAATAACTTCTGCAATGTAACTTTCTGGACTCTGGCCCCTGGGACACCTGAAGCCCCACTCGCAGACCTTGAAAGTGCGGCCTTGGATGGCCCTTCACATCCTTGCTAGAACAGCACTCTTTGGTCCCTGGCCTTGCCGTTCCCCTACTTCCCTACCTTCAATAGTTCCCTCATTGCTTTTAGGATAAAGTCCATACTCCTCAGATTTTCTCACAACACAGGATCGCTTCCTCCAGGAAGTCTTCCTTTGAGGCCGGGCAGGTATCCGTCCTACTTGCGGCCCCAGTTTGCTGCCCTCAACACATCACCATTACTGCCACGTGTTTACTGAGTACCTAAGTGTTAGGCGCTGAGAATACGCTGGAAGGAACATGGTAATAAACAAGTACTCCAACCAAATAAATGAGGAAATACTATTTGTAATAAGCACTGGGAAAGAAGAGTGTATAGAAATGGAAAACGAGGAAAGACTACCTTATCTTATTCTTTTGTTTTCAAATATTTATTTAAATTCCAGTCATTTAACATACAGTACAATATTAGTTTCACGTATGGTATCCAGTGTTATTCTAACTTCCTCTCTACCTCTCTCTCTCTCTCTCTCTCCATTGGACAGCAAGTTTCTTGAGAGCAGAGATTTGTATCAACCACTTCTTTATTTTGATGCCCAGCACAGGACACAGCTTACAGGAGGCACTTGGGAAGAGTTTGTGGTGTGAAACATAAGCATTTTCTCTTCCATTTCTGGACATATTTTTAACTCTGCTAGAAATGGAAAATTGCAAACCTTTTTTCCAGGAAAGGTAAACTGGATAGTTAAAGGGACAAAGAACAAAGACACTGGTGCCGTTGGGAATCACCCTCCCTCCCTAACCTGCCATGTTCCTTTCGTTATTGGCATGATGGTATAGTGGTCTTAGAACACATCCTTGGGCGCCTGGGTGGCTCAGTGGGTTAAAGCGTCAGCCTTTGGCTCAGGTCATGATCTCAGGGTCCTGGGATTGAGACCCGCATCTGGCTCTCTGCACAGCAGGGAGCCTGTTTCCTCCTCTTTCTCTGCCTGCCTCTCTGCCTACTTGTGATCTTTCTCTGTCAAATAAATAAATAAATAGAATCTTAAAAACAAAACAAAATAAACAAAAAAACCACGTCCTTAAATTCTTTGAGAACACCCCCTCAAAAGATGTAGCCTGATTCCCTTCACCTTGAATGTAGGCTGGTCTTAGTGGCGAGCTTCTAACCAACTGGATGGTGCAGACACGATGATGTGTCTGATTTGAGGCTAGGTCACGAGAGACAAAGATACCTCTGCTTCATCTCTCTCTTCCAGCTTCTGGCCCATGTTTTAAGGACACCACATTCTATAGAGAGCCCCAGGTGGTGAGGAACTAAGGCCTCCAGCCAGTAGGCAGAAGAGTGACTATCTTGGGAATAGGTCCCTCAGTCCGTCCCAGTCAGGCCTTCAGAGTCATACCACTCTGACCACAACCTTGGCCACAACCTTCTGAGACACCATCAGCCATGAGCCCTTCGCGCAGATGCTCCCAGATTCCTGACCCCCGGAAACCAAAAAGTGGTTTGTTTTAAACCACCAAGTTTGGGGATCATTTATTATGCCATGGCGGCCATGAACAGAATTTGTCTACACTCCTGAATTTATGTAGAAAGAAGAGGGAGTTAGCTCAGCATCCCCTGCAGGAGAAGGCTCCTCCACTCCATAGAGGAAAGGAAGGTTAGTCCACAAAAGCAGAAAGGTAGTTACTTCTTTATCCGTGAGGAGATTGGGCCTACCTTGGAGTCCCGGGTTTCCAGCCTTCTCTATCCCATTCCGTCATGACCCTAGAGGTGATGGGGATACAATGTAGGCATGTGATTTATCATACATGTCTCTTGAAAACTTTTTATGTGCTTAGCACTATTCTAATGAGAATTGCAGAAATTCATTCATTTAAGCCCTGCCAACAATGTTACAAAGCACTATTGTTGTCCTGGCTTTACAAATGGGGAAACTGAGGCACTGGGTCATGAACTCACTTGCCAAGCAGGTTTTTAATATTGGAAGAAAGACCTTAACAGAAATGAAAGCCTACCGTATGACAAGCATTTTAACAGGCACATTACTATTATTTCATTTAATCCACAAAACAGATATATAAGGAAGAGATCAAAGCCCTGTGTTTTAATGATAACCAAAGTAAGGCCCAGGGAGGTTGAATGACTTTCCCAGGGTCACACAGGAAGTGGCAGGTGTGGGTTCAAAGTCTGAGGCCTGCTGCCTCCAAAGCCCTTTTTCCTCAGCACCTAGGCACCTCCCTGTTTCCTCCCATCCTCTCCCTCCTCTCATCCTCGGATGTACCTTTGGCAAACCCAGAAAAATCACCCAGGTGCTGGCCAGCTGCCTAAATGGGAAATGAAGTGACGGCCCCGAATTCATACATCCCCAGGCACCTCCAGGCTGCTGACCTCCGCGCCCAAATCTATGCCAACAGCCTTTACCACAAGCCTGGGCTAAGAGATTAGGGAGCAAAGCGGGCAGGGAGGAAGCACGATACACGAGATGCCCCGAAATCCCACATTTGTCTTCAATAACTCTGGAGGCACCTGTGCCGTGACCCCGCTGAGGCTGGGGCTGGCCCTGGGCTTGGCTCTGCTTCCTGGGGTGCGGCGGGAATCCAGACAGCCCTCCCCTAACTGCCCGCGAGGCCAGCCTCAGGACAAATGGCGAAACAAGTGAAACTTGTACTATGTGCCCATCTACCTCCTGTCTCTGACTGTAGAGTGGACAAGCTGCTTCCCTGGACCTGGTGAGCCCTTCCTTGGCCACGTCAGCGCCCTCCCTGTGCCCCGCTCTCCCTTCCTCCAGCCTCCCACCCCAGGGCTGGACACAGCCTGACTCAGCGTAGGAGCCGAGAAGGCTTCCCCAGGAGCTAGACGCTGTTAGTGCTCCTGGCATTTCTCTTAGGAAATGACTTTTCTCTTGATAGTTGGGAAGACGAAGTTTTGCCATGATACAGGGGAAGAAGAGAGTGCTGTGGTTCCACCCTCAAGGGCTTAAGAATCCTCTGGACTGTGAATTAGAAATACAGGCCCCAGTCAGAAATACAGCAACTCTGAGTCACCGGGTGCCCCGTGATTCTGCGTGTAAGCTACCTGCTGACTATGCTTAGGGAAGCTGAGAGAAAAATCACCATCTAGAATGGGCCCATTAGCCCAGGATTAACAAGAGCTCCAGGCAGTCAAGAAAGGCATCCCAGGGGTACCTGGATGGCTCAGATAGTTGGAGCACACAACTCTCAGTCTTGGGGTTGTAAGTTTGAGTCCCACGCTGGGTATAGCGATTACTTAAAAAATAATAAATTTGGGTGCCTGGGTGGCTCAGTCGATCAAGTGGCTGACCCTTGATTTCGGCTCAAGTCCTGATCTCAGAGGCCTGGGACCCACACAGGGCTCTTTGGTCAGTGGGGAGTCTGCTTGAGAATTCTCTCTCTCCCTCTCCCCACCCCTCTCAAATAAATAAATAAATCTTTTTTAAAAAGAAAAATTACTAAGACCCTGGTTGCCTCTAACCACAGAACGTAAAAGTTTGTATTCCATTGAGAAGGAAACAAAGTTCTAAAAAGAGAGATGAAGGTAGAACTTTCTACAGAACCCAAAGGGAAATTGCCTTTTAATCCTTGCAGAGACTGGGCCTTTCCTTGAGGTCCTTCAGTCCTTTCCAGGAGCTAGTTTT
>PITA01022950.1:0-29252 GCA_004023965.1 Spilogale gracilis | reverse complement strand
TTTTTTTTTTTTTTAAGATTTTATTTATTTGACAGAGAGAAACACAGCCAGAGAGGGTACACAAGCAGGGGGAGTGAGAGAGGGAGAAGCAGGCTTCCCACCAAGCAGGGAGCCCGATGTGGGGCTCGATCCCAGGTCTCCAGGATCATGACCTGAGCCGAAGGCAGTTGCTTAACCAACTGAGCCACCCAGGCGCCCCCAGGGTTCTTTCAAGAGCAGGGGGATGCGTACCCGAACTTGGTGCGATGGTTTCATTTAGCATTCTCATTAGGAGAACACTCCAGGATATGTGAATATATAACTAGGAAATGTCCAAATAAACACAGTATTATAGTTCAAAAATACAAATACTTATGAAAGAGAGTTACTATCCCATTGAGCAATGTGTTACTCAGTGCAACCTTCAGTGCAAATGAGAGGGATGGTCATGGATGGGAGGCCCCAATAATGACTAAACCACCACAGATAACATTCATTTCCATCAGCATCAACTGGCAAAAAAAAAAGAAAAAAGAAAAAAGAAAAAAATTAGCTAGGTGTTTAGTAAAAAAACCAAAAGACAACAAAAAAGCATTATCCTTATTTGTTTAGAAAGAAAAAAAAGTAAAAATGGATGGGGAAGGGGAGGGGAACCCTGAACAACCAAATGGTACAGGCATTGAGAAAATTTGAATATGACAATTTGGGATTTTTTTTAAATAAGAAAGTTAGGGACTACTTTGATGTTTTCAGGTTGTAGACCAAAAGATACACTGGTAGGATTAGAGAGAAATGAGGGATTGACAGAAAACTCATGACAAGACCAAGAATATGGGGCTGCTTATGAAATAGGAAAACCCACATATAATTGAGCTTTTGACAATGGAAATGTTTTGAATTGTGATATCACTCTGTAAGTATACAATGCATGATTTCAATAGCTGAGTGTTGCAAGCCAAATTTGAAATAAATGAAAAAGTAAGCAAAGAAAAATGTAAAGCCATTAAGTGGAAGAATAGTATGATGAATGATATGATTGCACTGGAATTTTTTAAAAAGATGTCATTAGATGGGTTTGGGAGGAAGCCAGGGGAGAAGTTATGAGGCCCACTATAATAGTTTGGGCCCTGCAGATCTTCTTTAGTCAAAATTGGTTTTTATTTACTATTTATTCCCACTGCCCTGCTATTTTCTCTTCTTTATTTTACTTCCTTCATTTTAATTTTTAAATTTGATGACTTTCTTTTTCTGCCACAAAGCTCTTTTCCTTGTCTTTCTTTGTTGAATTATAACAATCTTATAAGCACAGAGCACGTGGATCTTTAATCTTTTAAAAAATTTTCCATATCCAGGACGCCTGGGTGGCTCAGTTGGTTAAGCGACTGCCTTCAGCTCAGGTCATGATCCCGGAGACCCGGGATCGAGTCCCACATCGGGCTGCCTGCTTGGCGGGAAGCGTGCTTCTCCCTCTCTCACTCCCCCTGCTTGTATTCCCTCTCTGGCTGTGTTTCTCTCTGTCAAATAAATAAAATCTTTAAAAAAAATTTTTTTTTCCATATCCATTTCAAATTTTTGTCACATGCTGTGGATTGTCCCTCTAAAGAAAGTTCCATATGTTTTGTTTTGTTTTTTTAAAGATTTTATTTATTTATTTGACACCCACACAAAGAAAACACAAGCAGGGAGAGTGGCAGGCAGAGGGAGAAGGAGAAGCAGATTCCCTACTGAGCAGAGAGCCTGATGTAGGGCTCAGTCCCAGGACCCTGGGATCACGACCTGAACTGAAGGCAGACGCTTAACTGACTGAGCCACCCCGGGGCCCCCAATTTCCACAACATTTCAAAAGCACTTTGGGATTAATATTTGTGGTAGTGATGAGACTTTATTTGAAGCTTTCTTAATATTTTGATGCAGAATAACAACAGGTTATGATAAGGATAGATTCTTTATGGTTAACAAGGCCAGAAAAACGACACAGTCAAGCGGATAGATCTTCAGGACTGCTGGCTTTGGAAGCTTTTAATGAAAACCTAGGAGATTTACAGACAGCCGACTTTACCACGTGTAGGGACACAAAGGCATGATCCTACAGTGGCCACAAATACTAGGCAGTATTCAGAGTCTAAATACAATCAAACTCATTTTGATTGTAAAAATTTAGTTTTTCATTTTGCCTCCTGCTGCAAAGGGGTAATACACTCGGTGATTCATTTCCGTATATGAACTGCTGTTAACCACACGGGTGAAGGAGACCTGGATGCAGCGTTGGGCCATTACGTCATACTCGGGGAAAAAGAGAATAAAATTACAGTACCGAATGACCTATCAAATTTCCTTGACAGGTGCTAATTCACTTTGATCTATCCTTCACCATAATTTCATTGGTGGGGAGGGCATACATATTTATAAGCATGGAAGCAGGCTGCTGTTCGTCTGTTTGTAATTTACAGCAACAAAGAATTCATTTAGATTTCCATATTAGAAGGTCCCAAGGTGACCCTGTAGTGGATACCGGCCCCCTGCTGTTTGGGATTCCTAACATAATAAAGAATAAAGAAAAACAACAGTACATCACAACCTGGCCTCGTGGGTAATCAATTCACATTTGTACCCCTGAAACAATAGCGGGGGGCAGAGCAGCGTCATCACAGCGAGTGCCGATGAACACCCTAGGGGTCCCAGGAAGTGCCTGCCTGAAAAGGAGCTGATTAATCTGAGTTGCTAAGCTTGGTTAAAGGGTTATTGTTTTAATCATAATTAACTATGAGTAGTTACTCATGGAAAAGTTGCAGGGAGATCAAGTTCAATCCCTTGTGAGGCAGATAGCTTTTATGCTTTTTTAACCATGAATTATCAACAAATATATTCAGTAAAACAGAGTACCAAATGGGAGAACAATAACGGTTTTGATTTCCAGAAGTTGGGTTTTAGAATCTCATCAGCTATGAAAAATATTACGTTTTATACAAACGTCCCTTAGGTCGTGTGACCGTGGTGTGTTATCTCTGTATCCCATGGAATGAGCTCAGGAGATAAGTTCTTTTACTTCCAAGGAAGGACATTACAACTCCGATGTACACAATCAATACTCCACTGCATGGTGTGACTAATACAACGTCATATTAGGGTAAAAAAACATGTGAACGAGTATTTCACTAACCAAGATGAGTGCTTCATAAGCACATGACAAAGATGCTTACTATGACTAGTTATTAGAGAAATGTAATCAAAGCCACAATAAGAAACCACTCCACACCCACCAGAATGGCTATAATGAGAAAGACTGACAACACCAAGTATTGGTGAAGATGTGAAGAAACTGGGCCTCCTCTCCTTTGATGGTGGGATGTAAGATGAGACAGCCACAATGTTTAATGCATCATCATAGGATTCAGTGATTCCTCTCCTAGGTATTCAAGGGGAAGGAATGAAGGCATGTGTCCACATGGAGACTTGTATACCAATGCCCACAGCTCAACCCAAATAATCTCAACCAGAAACAAATATAGATGTTAGTCGGCTGGTGAGTGGACAAACTAACCATAAACTATTGTATTCATTCAGCAGGACTCTGCTCATCAAGGACACAGATACAAGCAATGTCTCTGGAAGATGTCAAAGTAATTCTGCTGAGGGGAATAAGGCAGATAAAAGATTATGTATTGCGTGATTCCATTTATATGAAACTTCTAGGAAAGGGAAGGTTCTGAAAGCAGAGAATGGATGGGTGATCGATGGCCTGGGTTTGAGGTTGGGCGTGAGGAGGTCTCAGATATGCAGGAGAAAACACTTAGGCTGACAGAAATGCTCGAAGCCTGGATTGTGATGGTGCTTGCACACTGGCACCTATTTACTATTAAAATGTTTCCTTACACTGGGTGATGTGCATGGTATGTAAATAATACACCAATAAAGCTATCAAAACGCATCAAGGCATAAACTTAAGATCTGTGGACTCGCACACATTCACAAATCATAGAAGCTAACTTTAAAAATAAATGAGTAAGTACACCACAATTATCTACTAATAGCCTTATCTTTCTCCTAATGCGGGTACCTTGAGACTTCTTTCAGGAAACTAAGAATACAGGTGGGTTCCATGCAGAAAGGTTTCAGGGGTTCCTTTCTGTGGTCAGACCATTACGTGTTTCCCTGTACCCAAACCCCTGAGGGAGCTTACCGTGTGCCCAGGGGCCGAGCCTGTGCCTTCAGTGGGCACAGCCAGCCCTCAGTGGACTGGTCAGCAGGATGGATTAAGCCACTGCAAGGACCTTACAGGGCAAATGCTCAGGGCAAAAAGTGTCAGGGAGATTTTCCAGGGAACCAGACAACTTGATCAGAGAGCCATGTTGGCATTTCAACGAGACTTTGTAAGTAGCAACAGTGATGCAGAGGCAAGAGCTGAGAGACCAGGTTCTTCACCGTCGCCACCAGGGTGGTAGCAGGGGGTTTTGATTACCAAAATGATTTGCTTCACTCATGGAGGAAAACCGTCAGGAACGTGCCCTACAGCGCCAGGGCGGTGGCATTTAACTTCTATGCTAGACAGTCCCCTCGATGGAGCCTTCGGAAACGCCATCCTCTGAACCACTCTTAATTCTTAGTAAGAACACGGGCAGCATATGATAAGCTGACAGCTGCAATGAAAACAGATACAAGGTCCTCTGCAACATTTCTTGTCGAACAGCATTTCAATTACCAGGGGAAGCGGGTTCTTCAGGTGCTCCCAGGCAGATGTCAGCCTCGATGGGTCAAATCATTGACACGCTGAATGAATTTCTCATAAACAATAAGGGATCCCACATCTAATTCTGATTCGTGTTTAAAAACCCCAGAAAATTAACAGTTCCCTACAGGAAGGGAAGGAACACATCATTGACATTTTGTTGCCAACCCGGACTCAGACAGAGACTCTAATAAACCCCTCTGTTTGCAGGAGAATCTGGTGAGCGTTCTCTGCCTCAGAAGCCCTGCTTGTCCATCTTTTTTTCTAGCCGTTTCCTGCTTGTCTTTTAAGATTCCCATTAAGTCATTCCTCACATCTTAGGCCCAAAGTGATTCTCTTCTCTTTTTTCTGGCACTGATTTGTTACAGATGGGGCAACTTTGTGTGTGGATGTTTGTGTGCACATATGTACATACATAAATGGAAACTGGCCCCATTTTCGGGGCCCTAAACCAGAATTCCATACCTGTGGAGAGGCAGCACAGGGACATCAAGTAATTACTGAATAAAATGACTATATGTCAGCATTGCGACAAAAGTTACCAAAGTTCGAGGGCATTCATTACTCACGATTAGATACCATATAACGTGTGATGAGATCTTAATCATGGACGCGTAGGCAAAGATTACACAGAAGGTTAAGAAGAACGAGGCCAGCATTAGATAACATGAACAGAGAAGGTTCTGGAGAGGTTTGGGTGTTGTAGTTTTGTTTTTAATTTAACGCATCCTGGTTTTACACAAACAAGACTCAATCAACTAGAATAAAAAAACAGATGCTGTTATTCTGTGATTATATTTCACACTTGAAGTTTATACGGAACCATGGCTCTCCAGTGTGCTGAGCGCCATGTCTATCGGTGCTAGATCTCGGTCTCAGCCAGCCTCTCCCCTTGCCTTAGCATAACTCCCAATTAGCCTCCCTCTTCCTGATCTAACCAGCCCACTCTCCACAACTGAACACGCACAGTCTGTCATGTCCATCCTTAGCTCGCCCCTTCCTTGGATCTCTAACATTTGTATAGAGCAAATTCTTCCAATATCTCTTTCAGTTTTTTGTAAGAGGATGTTGCAAACTTACAGAAAACTTAGAAAATACAGTGAACTGTATATATCTCCTTCACCTAGGTTAACCACTTATCAAGTTGGTCAAATTTGCTTTCTAACTAATTTCTAACAGATTTGCAAGGAACTAGAAAAAGAACATGTAAAACCCAAAGTCAGTAGAAGTCAGAAAGGAAGAAAATAACAAAGATCTGGCCAGAGATAAATGAAATAGGAGCTAAGAAGACAATAGAGAATATCAATTAAAAACAAGGTTTCTTTAAAAAGATAAACAAAATTCACAAGCCTTTAGCTAAACTCATCAAGAAAAAAAAGAGAGAATTCAAATAAATGAAATTGGAAATGGAAGACAAGATGTTATAATTCATACCACAGAAATACAAATGATCATAAGAAATGGATAAATTCCTAGAAACATACAACCTACTGAGACTGAATCATGATGAAACAGAAAATCTGAACAGACTGATTAGTAGTGAAGAGATTGAATCAGTAATCAAAAACCTCCAGAAAAACAGAAGTCCAGGATCAGATGATTTCACTGATGAATTTTATCAAACATTCAAAAAATAATCAACACCAATCCTTTTCAAACTCTTCCAAAAAAATACAAGAGGAAGGACTTCTTCCAAATCCCTTTAACTAGGCCAGCATTACCTTGATACCCAAACCAGACAAGAACACCATAAAAAAGAAAATTACTGGTCGATATCTCTAATGAATATAGAAACAAAAAATCCTCAATGAAATATTAGCAAACTAAATTCAACAATACACTCAAAGGATCATATGCCATGATCAACTGGAATTTAGTTCAGGATGCAAGAATGACTCAGTATCCACAAATCAGTCAATATGACATATCACATTAACAAAATGAGGGATAAAAATCACGATCCTCTCAACAGATGCATTTGACAAGATTCAACATCCATTTATGATAAAATCTCTCAACAAGGCAGGGACAGAGGGAATGTACCTGGACATAGTAAAGGCCATATATGACAAGCCCACAACTAACATACTCAGTGTGAAAAGCTGAATGTTTTCCCCTAAGACCGGGAACAAGACAAGGATGACCACTCTCACAACGTTTATTCAACATAGTATTGGAAGTCGTAGGCAGAGCACTTAGGCAAGGGGTGAAAAAGCATCCACATTGGAAAGAGAGAAGCAAAGCTGTCATTCTTTGCAGATGAAACAAGATTAGGTACAGAAAACCCTAAAGAGTGCATCAAAAACCTGTTAGGACTAATAAATTCAGTAAAGCTGTCAGATACAAAATCAATACACAAAAATGTATTGCTTTTATATATACTAATAGTAAACTATCAGAAAGAGAAATTAGGAAAAAAAATTCCATTTATAATCTCATTATAGTCCAAAAGTATAAAATACCTAGGTATAAATTTAACCAAGGACATGAAAGGCCTATTAATAAAAACAAGACATTAATGAAAGAAATAAAGAGAAAGATATTCCACGCTCATGGACTGGAATTATCAATATTATTGAAATAATCCACAAGCAAAGCAATTTACTGATTTAATGCAATCCTTATCAAATATGAGCTAGCATAATCTAGTGTACGTATAATTTGAGTATATATACATATATATATAAAACTGCTGTGGTTGTCATTATACATTTGCGGGGCTGTTTGAGAGTAAATTGCAGATATCATGACCCTTTATCCCAATTCATTCGGTATCTTCTAAGAGAACAGAAACTCTGTTACAAAGCTACCAGGCAGTCCTCAAATTCAGCGAATGCAAATTCTTGATACAACTTGTAAGGCCCTTCCAGCTCCACCTTCTGTTGTCTGCCCACCACTTGTGCAGGCTGGGCTCCAACATACCGAGATCCCACTTTCTTGACATGCACGCTCCTCTTGCTCGCCTCCATTCCCTTGTGAATGCAGTTCCCCTACTTTCAGACTTTTTCCGACTCTGTCCTTCCCTTGGTCGAACTTGCTATTGATTCCATGTCTGGGTTTGAACCCAGGCTCTGCCACTTACTAGTTGTGGGATCGGGGCGTGGGTACGTGACCATCATTTCAAAAACGGGATTTTAAAAAGGAACAGTCTCGTGAGATTGTGGAACTCTGCAGTGAGATGCGTTAGGCCAGGAGCTTAGAATCTCGCCCGGGAAAAGGTCAGCGTTCAAAACATACCTACTGCTGCCACCGCCAACAGTTCTCATACCCCGGCTTCAACTCCACTCACTCTGGGAAGGCCTTACTGATCCCCAAATGTGAACGCATGGCCCGGCCTGTCCATCTGGCGATCTCGCACTTCAGCTCTAAGAACACCTGTACTAATTTTTGGAAGTATTTTCATCATTTGTTTCCTCTACTGGGTTTCTGAAGCCTCTGCCCTAGGGACCGAATCTGATGGATGAAGCCTAGCAGCCTCGTACTTAGTAAAGTGCTTGGCACACAGTAAGGGTTTAATAAATGCTTTTTGAATCAATGAATGAATTCCAGTAATTCAGAATTCAGAATGAATTGCAGGGTCTAATGGTCAAAATAATTTTTGCAAACTAGGCTGGCAATTGATTTTTCTGGCAGGTAAACTGTGGAATGCACGTGCCCTCCTTCTTAGGGGACTCAGAAATACCCTCATACCTGGAAAAGTGATTTGCATGCAGCAGGCAACTTCAAGTGTGCTGATTTTCAAGCTGTTACAAAAACATGAGGGAATTAATTCTTCTGAGCAGTCAGTTTCTCACCATCTCCTCAGCATTAAATTCGATGTCAGGTTTGTTTTTTAAGCAAAGTCATCAGGCAGGAAGATGAGACAATCCATTTGGTAGTCAAATAGAACGGTGACAAGCCAGTGACTGGGCGAAATGTGGGCACCAGGTGAGCGAACAAGGGGAAGTCAGTCTTTCAGAGAGCGCCGCAGGGCGCGCCCGCAAACCGAGCTCAGATGGGCTGGGGACAGTTCGGGAACAGTTCGGGAGCATGGTGGGACGTACCAGCAGCCACGGCTGAGGTCAAAGGCCAAGAGTCACTGGCAATAATACTGTCTTTTTCCTCCTCATGCATTCAGGAAAAAAAATGTATCAGACTTCTAATAATTACTTAAAGTGGAAGGTTTTTCCCTAGGTTTACGAATAAAAGGTTTCTAAATTTGACCTTATAAAAGATTACGGATATAGTAAAACTGTACAAATTTATATCCTGCAAAATCCACACGTATAATGATTTACGTAACAGGCTAATAAGAAGTTAGACCTTTAAAAACTGACTATAATAGAGCGTCTTTAAGTTTAGGAAAAAAGTTCTCTAAAAATCTCTTTGGAAACTCCTATTTGTATGTAAATCGACATCTAAGGAAAAATCATTCTACATGTCACTTGTCTAGTTCAAGTTCTATGGACTGGCAATAAAACGCACTAAAATATGACTAAGTCACTCGTCACTCATGAATTTTAGGTGTCTTTCCCCAAGTTTCAGAGCACTCACAGTATAAACTCTTCCTGTAGGATTCGACGGGGATAGAACCTAGGACTAGGGAAGATATCCTTTTCCTCTCTCACTGACAGCCCGCATGCCTTTTGAGGCGTGGGTTTAGTATTCCTGATTTAAAGTTAAAAAAACCAGGATTGAGAGAGGTCAGGTGACTGTCCCCAAAGCACTCAGTGTGTCAGTGGCACAGAGCAAGCCGAGCTCAGTCTGACGGTCTAGTCGAGGCTCTTCTCAGAAGGAGCTGCTCTGTAGGAAAGGTGCAGGTCTTAGTACGCTCAGGATCACGGGATGCCATCTCTTGTTGTAGGCCTCTAGGAAGGCATTGGAGGGAGGCGTACTGGAGTCCATTAAATAATCCTAAAAGAGACACACACTCATACTGGAACACACAGCTCAAGCCCTGGTGGCCTTTCCCTCTTAAACGTTCCTGCTGCCGAGTGTTCAGCTCCCTGTTTCAACTTGACTTTCCCGCTGTGTCACTGGCCTGGGGGCTGTCTCCTCCATGTGAGGTCACCCTCTGGGAGGTCTGGGAAGGCATCTGCCTCCAGCACCTCCCTCGCTGCCCTTGGCAAGGAGGACATCCAGGGCTGAAGTGCATCCAGGGCTGCAGCGGTGCCCGTGTCCTAACACCCAGTTTCCAGTCTTCTCCACACACCCCACTCCCGGGGTCACGTGACCTTCTGCAGGGCTGCCCTCGACATCCCTATCCTGATTTCTGCTGTTTGCAGAATTGAGGACTAGGCTACTGAGCCTAGTCGTTTTAATCGAGCTGTCACGTGGAGGCAGGTGATAGAACCCACTTCAGAATGAAAACACATGAGGGTTCTTCGGAACTCTAAGTCCAGTGAGTGCTTAGGTGAGGAAAATGATCCGCCTCCTGCCTTTCCCTAGAAGACGGGTGAATGAGCTGTGAGGGGCTCCAGGGAGTTCAAGTAAGATCCAGCTCCGGAAGTCTTCCAGCAGAATCAAATATAACCAGCCTTTACAGAAAGCCCTTCCAACCTTTTGTTCCTCTTTTAAGACAATCATTCATATTCTGATATACAAGGCTTTGGTATCTAAGAACATTTAATTCCAAAGCTAACCCCGAGTCCTAGTCCTAGGATGACTGGTCAGGCCGATAATAAAGCTATGTATTTTGTGGGGAAAATATTATATGTCAATTGAAAAAAACTCACATGCACTCGTGTAATAAGTGCTTTGTATATACTATTTCCTCGAAGAGCCACCCCTACCCAGTGTGGGGAGTATTATTACGTCAGCTTTAACAGAGGGAGTAAACTGAGGCTCAGAGTATAATCCAGAAACTCAATCGAGGTCACATGGTTCCCCAGAGCAGGACTGTTATCTGCTTTTTCTTCAAAGCACCTTACTACCCCTAACAGTTTGGAGTTAAGATGTGAACTCATAAGAGTTTCTTAAAAGCCTGTGTTGGAACCATCACAAGCATGAGCTCAACTTCCTCAAAAAGTGACACAGAATTTCCATATGACCCAGAAATCTACTCCTAGGTATATACTCAAAAGAAGTAAAAATAAGGCTTCAACACATAGCCGTCCACAAATATTCACTAGCAGCACTATTCCCAATAACCCGAAGGTCAAAGTATCCCAAATGTGTATCATCAGATGAGCGGTTGAACAAATATGGTTTAGACAAGCACCAGAATGCCACTCAGCTGTAAGAAGAAACGCAGGACTGATACGGGTGACGGGCGGAAGTGATAAGCATGATGCCCGGTGACAGAAAACAGAAGCATGCAGAGGAACACAGATTTTAGGGCCCTATTCATATGAACTGTCCACAACAGGCAGATCTGCAGAGACAGGAAGTGGGTTAGGGGTTTGCCCGGAGCTGAGGGGACAGGACAATGGGCTGCTTGATGGGTAAGGAGTTTTATTCCAGACTAATGGAAATGTTCTGAGAAGTAGACAGAGGCGGTAGGTACACAGCTGGGCAACTACACCAAATGCTCCTGGACTCTTCACCCCATAAAATGGTTGTTTTATGTTATTTTATATGTATGAATTTCACCTCAAAAAAGTGGGCTTAAAGCACTTCTAGAAATCATAAGTAGGTAAGAAGCTGGGATTCCCTGTTTTCATTATTGAATAAACAAGGAAGATATTTCCTTGGCCTCATGCATATTGCATTTTCAATAAGACAAAAAAGTTTTAGCAGCATGGCCACATCTTCCTGAATCCAGCATTCTCCCTCGTCAGGAAAGGTCTGGGGGGCCAGACCGGGGAGCAGAAGGCGGTTTCTGGCCTGACTCCAGGAAGTTTGCGAACTGGGCAGGTCATAACCTCTGCATGCCAATTTACCCATCATAGACAGGGATGGAATTACATCAGAGGAGTGTTTGCTCTATTATCTTCTAACCTAAAAAGTGTTATATGTTAATATTTGATTAACAAAACAAAGTAGGACTTCATCTTGCCCGTAAGAAGTATAACATCAAATCATATCCAGAAACTGCCCACTGCTAAAGCAAAATATTAGGACTGAAGTCTGATATACATCTTGATAAAAATGAGCAAAGATCACTCTACAAACGTAAATTTAAGAGCTGGAGTGATTTAATAGATCAAAGGTTCATCAAATTTAGCAATCTACGGGCACCTGGGTGGCTCAGTTGGTTAAGCAACTGCCTTCAGCTCAGGTCATGATCCTGGAGACCCGGGATCGAGCCCCGCATCCGGGTCCCTGCTAGGTGAGAAACCTGCTTCTTCCTCTCTCACTCCCCCTGCTTGTGTCCCCTCTCTAGCTGTGTTTCTCTCTGTCAAATAAATGGATAGAATCTTTAAAAAAAATTATCAGTATACTTAAATGCAATAGTTTGCAACAGATTTTTTCCCCTCTCTACCTTGAGCACTTTCTGATAGTATGAGGGTTCCTGCACATGGGGGAAACTCTGAACTGCTGAGTAACTATGACTGATTGGAGTGGCCATGGTCAACAGAACAGTGGCCCCCAATGTCTAAATCATAATCTCAGGAAGCTATGAATAGGGTGCAGGGCAAGGCGGAAGCAAGGCTGTTTATCAGCTGACCTTAACATTGGGAAGAGTAGCCTGAATTATCCAGGTGGAACCAATGTAACCACAAGGGTTCTTAAAGTAGAGCAGGAAATGTGGGAAAGATTCCGTTGGCTTTGAGGATGGAAGGGCATGAGCACAAGGGAATGCCAGCAACCTCTGGCAGCTGGACGAGCTAGGACATAGACTCTCCCTGTGAGCCTCCAGAAAGGAACACAGCTCTGCTGACACCTTGACTTTAGGATTTCTGACCCAGAGAACTATAAGGTAATAAACTCGTATTGTTTTTAACTACTATTTTTTTAATTTGTTACAGCAACTAAAGAGAAGGAATAAAGTGACTGACTGACTGGATCCTCAAACGTTATGTGGTCAGAACAAACATGGTGCCGAGCACAGCTTGAGTCACTGTGCAAAGTCCCAAGAAGGTAGTGGGAGGTGAGTCTGCATCTTCAGCCATCCTCCCATCCCTCCAAACCACCCTCCCTGGGGAAGGCTGCAGGTGAGAGAGTCACATCTGCGAGAGAGAAAGGAGGACTGCCGACATTGGCTGAGTTAGCCCCTCAAAAGAACCTTACTGCTCTCAAAGGGGACATTTTTTTTTTAAAGATTTTATTTATTTGACAGAGAGAAACACAGCCAGAGAGGGAACACAAGCAGGGGGAGTGAGAGAGGGAGAAGCAGGCTTCCCGCCGAGCAGGGAGCCCGATGTGGGGCTCGATCCCAGGTCTCCGGGATCATGACCTGAGCCGAAGGCAGTCGCTTAACCAACTGAGCCACCCAGGCGCCCCTCAAAGGGGACATTTTAATAAAATGTCACTACTTCAGACATTTTGTGGCACTCACAACATTTAAACATACAAGTCCTCATCTGATTCCCCACATGAGAAGGTGAAATCAGCATTATTATCCCAATTAGATGAGACAATGAGAGAAGGGTGGTAGAGTGACTCTTTGATGGATAAAACTATGTGGGAAACAGAGTAAGAAGGGAAACTCAAGACACTGAGGTCTGACTCTCAAAACCACCAGGTATTAGGACTTCACAGCCTGAACCCCTAAAGACCTAGAGAGGGTCCTAGCACATCTTTGGGATCAGGAAGCTGGGGGAGTTCCTGGCATTGGTGGCTCTGGACCAGCGTTGATAACTGTCCAAACTATCATCCCGAAGAGATCCTCTACGGCTGCAGAAATCCTAGGAAAGTTGGACCAGGGACCTGCTCCCACTAACCCGCATCCGAGCCTTTATCCAACCACGCAGTGTCCTCTCAACCGCAGGACACCGGCATTCCCCGTCACACACCCAACAATGTCGGGTGCTGCCTGAGTGCTCATAGACACAGCCTTGAATTGTCCTGCTGAAAAGCACACACTGTAAAGAAGGTGATGACAGGGAAGGAGAGAGATACGGGCAAAACTATACTACTAAAGAGATCAGGAAGAGAATCTATGAGAAAAAGAGGTAAGGTCAATCAGTACACTTGAAGACCAGACGGGTATGAGCAAATGTCCCATTTTTATAGTGGATCGCTGCACAATAAGAAAGGTATGCATACCACAGATCCAAATAAGGGGCTACAACATACATTTTTTTTAACTGACTATGAAAAAGCAAGAAATATATATATTGGTTTCTGCCCCTGGTTCTTTACACAGAGCTCCTAAAACCTTTGTCAGTAGGGCTGCTAGGAGTGCCTTTGGTTCTAACACTTAGTCTTTGGCCCTGGTTCCTGACACAGGGCTCCTGAAAGCTTTGTAATCTCCTGAGTGATGGGAAGGTCTTTCGTTCCAATAAAGTGTATTAGTGGGCTCCTGGATGGGGACTGAACACTAGAAAGACCAAGCCAAGATTAGAAACTTGGAATTTTCTGTAACCTCTGCCACCATTCTCCAGAGAGGGCCCAGAAATGGAGTTAATCATCTGTCATGGCTAAGTGATGGAGCCTCCAAACATATCCCAATGGCATGAGGGCTGGAGGACTTCTGGGTTGGTGAACACATCCACATGCCAGGAGGATGGCACAGCCCAACTGCAGAGAGACAGGAGCTCCTGCTCTTGAGGTCCTTCTGGACTTCAGCCTGGGCGTCTCTTTATCTGATGTTCATCTGTGTCCTTTACCATATCCCCCACTATAAAGATACCCATAAACCCTAAGTCGGTGTTTCCCTGAGTTCTGTGGGCTGTTCTAGCAAATGATCAAACACAAGGAGGGGGATCACTGGAACCTGTGATTTGTAGCCAAGTTGGGCAAAAGTTGTGGGTAAGCTGGACACAAACTACTTGTGACTGGCACTGACGTGGGGGCGGGCTCGTGGGACTGAGCCCCTGCTGTACGGGGTCTGAGCCCATCTCCAGGTAGACTGTCAGAATCGAGCTAAATGACAAAACCCCCAGCTGAAGTCCAAGAATTGCCTGATGTGGGAAAGAGCCCCACACATTTGGTCTCAGACACACCATGGGATCCCAGGGGAGAGTAAAGGAGAAACACGCATAAGACCATCTCCTCCACACGGAGGGGTTGTTATTGTGCAGGCCTGAGTCAAGAGGTTGTTACCAGGTCTTACTCATCCCACTAGTTCAGAGCCACAAGGCATTTTAGCAGAGGCTACCCTGACTTTTTCTTTATTATCTCCATGGATTTTTCTGGGGGAAGGTTTTTATATAATTTCTGCTGTACAATGAGGTTTTTCTAAAAGAAAAAGAAAAAGACCCTACATTGTCATGAAGACTTAAGGATGGGGCCTGCTCTCACTCTGCTTCTCGGGACACACAGTCGCTAGGGTGGCCACAGAGATCTTGGTGGAGCTGAGTGTAGGCAACATCCATCCCACAGGGGAGCAGGCCGAAACCCCGTCCTAAAGCCTCGACAGGCTCCTTCCCAGCCAGATCAGCACAGACCTCCCTGAGAACCCTGTATTCTCCCTTGCCAACACCACCACTAGAACAAAT
This sequence comes from Spilogale gracilis, assembly GCA_004023965.1. NCBI lineage: Eukaryota > Metazoa > Chordata > Mammalia > Carnivora > Mephitidae > Spilogale > Spilogale gracilis. The sequence goes on along the minus strand of PITA01022950.1, from coordinate 14,024 downwards.
GCCATGCTAAGAGGAGCCAGAAGAAAAATAGTTCCTCTACATTTAAAAAGAAATCAAAACGTTCAGTATCATTTTGTAAGCAGTCCAGTACTGAGGTTGATGATCATGCCTGTGGATTATTTCTACCTTCCCCTCCGGAAGGCAGAAATCGCTCAGCAGCCAGGATCATCAAAGTATATACAGACATAATATTAGGGAGGGAAGTACCGCAAAGCTGTGATTTCAAGAAAATGAAACAATTTCATTTCTTATCAATCAGGAAATTGCGGAGCGGGAGAAAGGAAGGCAGAGAATTCATCCGCTGGCGGCAAGGTTACCACGGAGTTCACACAGGACAGTGAAAAGCCTCCACGGGTTCTCAGAGTCAGACTATTCCTTTAAGGAACCTCCACCTGACTCCACATTGTCAGTCTAGAGTGTGGCGAACAGGAGTGGAGGAGAATGCTCAGCCGGAGGAAACTACGAGGGATCTGGAGTCCAACAGCAGAAGGTTCGTGAGAGAAAGAGGTGGAAAGGCCCCTGTCCCACGGACTACAGTGATGTTGCACAGAAGGCAAGGGACAAAAAAAATGACTTCACTTTGCTTAAGGAAGCATTGTCACATAATCCAGGAGGATCTCCACAGTTTAAAGTCTTACAGAAATGAAGACCATGGCACTGGAATTTGTTTTCAACTCTATATGGAAATACCTCTGTTTTTTGTTTTTTGTTTTCCTCCCTTGGCTGAGAAGAAGACCCTATGTGACTACAGAATAAGGAGGCCACCTTTTATAAAAAGAAAAAAAAAGAACAAAAGACATTATATAATGACATTGTAACAATAGTAAGGAGAATAAAAGCAACTAAACTGCAGCACAAGAATAAGGCCTATGAAAATGTCAAATTATTTTATTGTGAGAAGCTAGAAAAATAGGACCCACCTCTAGGATCCCAACTTGGCTTTTACGAGTCTCCACTTCTCTTTTCTGAATTAAAAAAAAAATCTATATTCATAACTAGGATGCTGAGGCATGAGAAATTATTTGTCTCGATTATTCCCTTCCTTCATTGACTTCTAGAGACAGTGGCCATGTCCTCACGGCCTCGAGGCTGGTGAACGGTGCTGTCTAGTGAGATCTTGCAGATGTGATGTGAGCGTTTGTGCCGATGTGCCGCCCTCTTGCCCTTCTTCAATCTCCTTGACATCATGTCCTGATGGTTCCTGGTCCTAGAACACGAGGCAGAGGGAATCCAGAACCTTGGTGCCCAGTCCAGCTAGGTCCAGCCCTGAGCAAACCCCTGGATCTCCAGACACACAAGCAAGAAAGGTATCCTTTCATTCTGTCACAAGGAACTGAAATTGTCACAGACCAAAATGGTATGGTATCCCATCTGTCTGGCTTGTTCAGGAAGTCCCAGTTTTTCTCTGTTGCCCAGAGAAGTATTAACAGTATCCCCTTTCACTCCCAAATTATAAAAGCATCATAACCACAACAGGTATTTAGCTTCATAAGCCTGAAAAAGTTTCCATTTTCAAAGTATCTTTGAATCTTGCTTCTCTTCTTTCTGCTCCCTGCTGTATCTGAGGGATATCTGTTGCCCACTCTCAGCTTCCTATACCCTCTCCATGCCTTCCACCTGGCAGAGGGCTGCAAGTGCCTCCCCAAATTAGTCAATGCTCCTAGTGCTAGCTTCTCTTCAAATGGTACCCTCCTGGCATCATCTTCCTTTCTCTTGCCTCTTATGTATCTGGACCTGTTTGTTTTCCCTCATTCAATTATACCGCTCTCATTTCTTAATACTTGCCGTGCCGTCGACAGCTGTCAGTCAAAGCTCCATTATAGTGTAGTCTCTGCACCATCCACGGAGCTCTCCACATGGCAGCCACCTGGCCCTCCTTTCATGTCCTCTCAACTACCAGGGGCATCGGGGGTACCCTGGGTGAAAACTGCAGGAGGCACTCACTTGCAGAAGCAAACATTTTCCCTCTCTGAGACATGTGCACAGCTCCTTCCCTGGGCTTGACTGCTGTTTACCTGGCTAATCCCCAGATCCTTTTCAGAGCTCAGCTAAAACCTACTTCTTTGCAAAGCTCTTTCCTGACACAAGGCAGGCACCCAACACTATTTGTTGAAGAGAGGCATGGAAATATTAGTGAATACCTGATTGAGAGTTAAAAACTAGGTGTGCCTCAGCTACTCACCCAGTGCCCAACATATTTCCGTGTCTCAGTATTACCTCATCTGGAAGATGAGAGGGTTGAGTTGAGAGGTTTCCTGGGGTCCATGCAGCTTAAAGTACTTTTGTATGATAAACTTTGGTTTACGATGATCGGACATTTTCACGGGTTGGTGGGGAGGAACAGCAAGGGAAAAGGTATGGATGACAGAAAGTTGGGGGGATTTGGGCACCATGAATTGGCGAAGATAAGTTACACAGCAGTGGGTTATAGTTACATAGGATCTGCAGTAAATAAAAAAAAAAATGTAGATTTCCAACTCCTCCTTTCCACCCCACCCCCACATATAACTTTCCCACACCCAAGTTACCTCTGAGTACCTCTGAGCTACATGTTAGCTGCTCTAGTTCTCTTCTGTTGTCCTCAAGCACTCAGGTATGTTGTATCAGATAACTTAATCATCCTTTGGATCACTTCCTTGCATTTATAATGACTCATTCTGTATTCAGCCCCTCTAGCTACAGACTGTGTTCTAGGATAGCAGAGACTCGGCACTATCTCCCTGACCCCCAGGACAGTGATTCAAACAATATCAGAAGTTCATCACTTATGGAATGGTTTTGCCCAAAAGGCTTAATCAAAACCTACCCATGCAGAATCGATCAGATAAATCCAGAAGGTGGAACATTTTATATGAAAGTGAGCCACATTTCCTCTGGAATTCTGGGCCATGGCACGTCTTTCTAGTTGGTTAATGTCCACTATGTTGTTATCCTGGGGTGGCATCAGTGATTGAGAATGTGGTTTTATAGTCTGAACCCTTGGGTGATGTGTGGGTAGATGACAGAGATCCATTCTCTTTTGGGTGACAGATGAGGTGCTGGTACTGGGTTTGTCTATTTTGGTCTCAAACCAATCGAGGATTCTGTGCCCGCTGGAAAGAACTGCTCTTCGATTTCTGGACCAATGCATCCTGGTGTTTCTAGGCCTCCTCCTGACACCCACCAGAAGTTGTAAAACTGATGTGTAAGTTCTCCCTGGGTCGGAAAAGCCCTTACCTCGCACTGTGACAGTGTGAACATTTGCCTAATCCCAGACAGCATTCATGAGTTAAAGATAAAAATCTCCTAAATTAAAGGAGTTCTCTTTTGATAACCTATAAAATGATAAATAAGTGTATATATCAAATGCAATTCCCGGTATCTCCAGAGAAGAAATTAACTTCACACATTGAATGTGCTACATCGTTTTGGTTTTTTTTTTCTTACAAAAACTAATTCATGTCATTATCTATTTGTCCAAATCAGTGGGATGTGTAACCCCGAGTGAATCCTAATGTAAACTATGACTCTGAGATATTATGATGTGCCAATATAGGTTCATCAGTTTTAATAAATGTATCACTCTGTCGGGGGGGTGTTGGTAATGGGGAGACTGTGTATGTGTGACTGCACAGGTTTCTACAGGAAACCTTTCTACCTTCAATTTTGCTATGGACCTATATTGCTCTAAAACAATGTCTTAAATTCAGATATCTTTATTCTAATTTATCACTATTGATTATAAAGCAAGCATGGGGTGCCTGGATGGCTCAGTCAGTTAAGAGTCTGCCTTTGGCTCAGAGTCCTGTGATTCAGTCCCACATGAGGTATCAGACGGGCTCCCTGCCTAATGGGGGGCCCTCTTCTCCTTCTCCCTCAGCCCCTCCCACCTCTCATTCTTTCTTGTGCCCAGTCTCAAGTAAGTGAATAAAATCTTAAAAAAATTATAAAGTATGTATTTTATTTCATGTGGGTTTGTATTTCCTAACCTATGTATTGTCCTGATCAAATACGCTAACATTACTCCTAAATGTTTAAGATCATGAAAAACATGTTTGTGTTCACTGAATAATTATTTTGATGTATGTTTTATACCATTTGTAATTATATTTTATAGAATATAAGCTTAAAGATAATTTCCAAGACCTACAGGTAACTTGCAACCTTGGACTAATTCAAATTATTTATTAGAATATTGTTGGACATGCAGAAAATTTCAAAGGAAGATGGAAAGAATACTAATACATAAACTGTGATGCAAGACTTAACCATACACGACTATTAACATTTTGTTTTACTGTATCCTCTTTTTTTTCTTCCTCTGTGCTCACACATGGACATACTTCTCTTTTTTCTCTACATGTTTTGGAAGTAATTTGCAGATATTGTGATACTTGGCTCAACATTTCAGCATGAATGTCCTAAGAATAACTCCATTATTCTGCACCATAAAACCATTTTCACTCCTAAATTTTTAAAATGTCAATTCCAGTTAGTTAACATACAGTATTAGGTTAGTTTCAGGTGTATAATATAGTGATTCAAAACTTCCATCATTACTTGGTGTTCATCAGGACACGCACTCTCCTTGATCTCCTTCACCTACTCTCCCCACACCCCACTCCTCTCCCCTCCCCTCCTGTAACTACTAGTTTGCTCTCTATAGTGAAGATCGTGTTCTTTGCCTTTTCCCTTTATCCATTTCTTCTGTTTCTTAAATTCTACATATGAGTGAAATCATAGGTATTTGTCTTTCTCTGACTTATTTTACTTAGAATGATACCCTCTAGCTCCATCCATGTTGTTGCAAATGGCAAGAGTTCATTCTTTTGTTATGGCTGAGTAATACTGCATTGTGTATACGCCACATCTTCTTTATCCATTCATCAGTCGATGGACACTTAGGCTGCTTCCATAATTTGGCTATTTTACCCTAAGTGAAATTAAGTTATTTAAATAAAATAATTTAGCCTAAAATGTAATTCATATTAAAAATTTCCCATTTGTCTCCAAATTATCTTTAATACTGCCCATTTATTTTTTTTTCCAACCCAGTTTCCAAACAATCCTGGATTGAAGTTGATATTTCTAGTTTGTCTTTTCAAAATCAAGAACAATCCCCTGATATTATTGACTTATTTAAATTGTTATAACATTTTTAAAAGGAGAAAGTCATGATTCTCATACAAATATAAGATGAACATGTGCCAAAGATTTTATTTTAGGTATTAATCTTTAAGGGGACAGTAGGATGTTACACATCAGTTTATAGGAGAACCCAAAGGACATCCACACACAGGCAGTAGGGACGTCAAAATGTACAGGGAGTGTCTAATGCCTCTCAGAAGTCTGGGTTATAGCTACAACCCTAAGAGGCTATAGTTACGTGCAGGAATAGATGCAATACAGGGGTTTTTTTGGGGGGGGGAGGAAGGGACAAAATCCATTGTATACCTCTATAGATAGAAATAACTCACATTAATTTCTAGGTCTTTAAGAATAGTTCAAACACAATGAACAGTGTCGACCACCACAGACCGGATAATGTGGTCGTTGTGTCAGGCAGGTCTAGCCTTCCACAAAACACGCAGTGGTTGACTGATCGAAAAATACATGTATATTTCAAAGTCTTTCACAATTTTTCCTCTCCCAGCTAATGCTCATAATAATCACAAATATTAATGATTTTTACAAAAGAGACTAGTGTGAGGCTTGGGCTGATTATTTACACAGGTGGGACAGGAATGTTAATTTACTGCACAGGCTTCTTTGACTTTGCTTCTGACAGATCGATGCCATACTATAGGAGTGACTACTAAAGCCATCAAATTAGTTTTGTTTGGAAGCTTTCATAAGGTGTGTCCGATGGATCTTTAAAATATCTTTGGCTATTCTTTGACTGTAAAACTAAGTTCAAGACTCTCCTCACCAGATTACACCTTCAGAACTCAGAAAATTGGGTGAATTATTTTCTTGAAGAACTGGGAGTTTGCTACGCATGCCAGTAATGAGTCTGTGTTTCTACCTGTAAGGCTGGGATCCCACAAACCAGGTGAGAGGACAACCTTCGCGGGAGCACAGGTGGTCACGGCAAGTCAACAACTGCTCCTTTATTAAAAGCGTATTTGTCAGTTTTGATTAAATAAGAATCATTCTCAAATGTATTTCAGATTGTCCTTGGTGGCACACTTCGTTTGTCCAGTTACGTTCTGGCAAAAAGGAGGGCAAGTTTTTATTCAATCTCAGCAAACTATTAGTTTGGAAGTTAAGGAAGTTCAGCAAGATTATCTGAATTTAGGAGTGGCAATAAAAATCCTATTTTTTTGAAAAGTTGCATTTTGGTACAGAAAAACAGGGTCTATTGGATGTTTGTGCAGAACAGTTTGTCATATACTCAGAAAATCGAATACTACAACAATATCAATGATACTGTGAACAAATAAGGAAAATAAAATATTCTTCATCAGTGCATTCAGTCCTAAAGAATTAAATTCTGTGTTGCAGCATCTTGGATTAGCAATCTTATTTCACCCGAAAATGCCCTAGAAATCCTGACTCAGTCCATTGATACATCTGAAATTTGTCTAAGCACTGTTAGTTCAAAAACCTATAACCAAGAGATAATTATTTGAAACATCAGTAGTTTATAGAATCTGACATTTTTTAATTTCTCAAATGCTCAACCAGTTCCTCTGTTCCAGACTTTATAAAAGGTATATTTCAATTCAGTTCATGAACATAAGTTAATCATCGTCCCGGAGCCCCAAGAAGGAGAGCCAGAAAGTAACTGTTCTAAAATGAGAATACAACATGTAACAAGAAGGGAAGTTCTGTCACGCACCATATCCGTGCACCCAAATGCAGGGCCTGCAAATGCCCAGTTTCTTCAAGGTTCACTGTGGCATCTTAGAACTGCTTCTACACGGCAAAGCGAAATTTGGTGTTCTTTTTGTACATACATTAGGCTGTCCCTGCACAGGCCAAGAAATTCATTCAGACCACTTTCTTTGGCCAGGTAATACTATTACTGGCAGCACAGAACTGGAACAGGTCACTGTCTGATTACAGATGTTGAGAGATGGTAATAAAGGGATGTGAGGTAGAAGAAAGGGCATGCAAAAATAGCCAGGCCTACCATTTTAAGACAAGATAGAAACGCATTATTATTTTCTTCTTTTGTTAAGATTTATCTATTTACCCTAAACGAGAAAGAGAAAGCGCACATGAGTGTGGGGGGGAGAGGGAGAGGGAGAGAGAGAATCTTAAGCAGGTTCCATGTCCACTGTAGAGCCCAAAACTGGGCTCGATCTCATGATCCTGAGATCATGACCTGAGCCAAAATCAAGAGTAACTGAGCCACCCAGGTGCCGCAGAAATGCATTATTAATGACACAAACAGCAGCCATTTAAATTTTGTTTATAAAAATATCTTCATGATGGGATAAAAGAATGTCAGTACAAGTAGGCAAAAAATAATATATATATAACATATTATGTATATATATCCCTATAAATTCCAGACAACATATGGCCTCTGAGCTACCACATTTCTGAGAGCACATGTGCAGTCCTTACAAATAGGGACTTTCTTCAGTGAGACAACAACAAGGACCTCTGGGGAAAAGAAGAGTATTTTACTGCTGCTCCCGCCAAAAAACTCATTTGAACCAAAGGCATTTAAAACTACTTCCTCCAGCTAGGTTTTGTTCTTGGATGCTTCCTTTTGTTCCAATTCAAGTACACAGCAAGACCCCAGAATTGGAAATTGCTCTCATTGCATTTATTCAAAAATGTAAGAACTTGAGAGATTTGATCAAGAAATACAAACATCTTTATGAGACAAAGTAAATGAGAGAAGATTGTTGATATCCTTTATTTGGCAACATTAAGATGGAAACTGCCATCTAACATAAGGACAGGAAAAACTTATATTGGATATCTGTAATTAAATAATACAGTGTGTATCCCCTTATCAGTTGGCAAAAAAAAAAAAAAAAAAAAAAAAAAAAAAAAAAAAAAAAAGCCAATGTATCCACCAGGAGGTATTTTGAGGCAAAAACTTAAATTACACATTTGCAAGGTTGATGATTAGTGGAGACTGTTTTCTAAGACACATTCAGGAAAGACAAGAAATCTTTATTCTTATCTGCATTGTAAATGGCACTTTTTGCCTATAGAACTCCTGCTTACTTTCAAAATCTGCTAAAATGCCATCTACCTTCTTTTTTTAATGCCTTCTTAAGGCAAAAAGCATTTTAATTTAGTTTTAAGATATTTTAGGCTTATTAACCTCAACAGTGAACTTGAAGATTTTCCATTAAAGTCACTCTCCCTTAGCCTATTATACACATATTACAATTCTGCTGCTAGGATCTGCCTTTTTTACGATGGCAGCAGTAGGTAGAAGACAATTTGGTCATTAAAAAAAAAAAAGTGAACAGACCACAGAACTATATGATGTCATTATCAAATGTCATTGATACATTTTTCTCCCAAAATTGGTGTTAGTACAGGGGGACAACACCATTATCTGTCACTTATTTTTATTTTTATCGCCTTCATTTTTGGCAAATGCACAAATGAGTATCTTTTAGATGTGAAAAGTGATATATGGATAATGTACTTTGGAGAATATAACAATTTAATGCTGTTTCAAAAGTTACCATTTTACCCTTTTAAAGAGTTTTCCAGTAAGTAACAGTACAAAATAGATTTCTCAGACTGCAAGGAAAATATAAGTCATTATTTCACTTTATTCCACTTTCTCCACCATGTTTTGTATTATCCATCATCTGTGTTTTGAGACAATTTCAAGATATTGTCCCTAAAACCCTTCAACTAGAGGCTTAAGGGATCTGATGACCTGACAAAGGGCTGGGAAGATTTTTCCAGGGTGACCAGTGGCCTCTTTCGGCCTCGGGCCTTCACCACAACCACTTCCCTGCAGGTTCTGGATGCTGACGACACAGAGGTGGCTGTTCTTCCTCATTGCTCAGTCCTGTCTCCTTTCTGTTTGGCCCCCTCCTTGGGGCCCTGGCAGACCCATCATAGTTAAGTTCCTGCCTCGTTTGTGCCTTCCCTCCACCCCTCAAGGGTGCAGACCGACTCTCTCTCTCTTTTGGGGGCCAAGCACAGTGTCTGCTCAGAAGGATACACTGAGTTCTTTGAAGGGAAGGAGAGAAAGGTCTATCCAAAATATCTGCCTTATGAAAAGACTCCTTATAAAGCAAAGAACAAAGAGTCACACAACTGATTTTATCGGCACTAAGAAGCTTATACTAGAGCCGAATAACCCTTTTTTCTCAGCCAGGCAGAGATTCTGAAGGGTTCATTTTTGCTGGATCACAATGACCTATTTAATGCTATGGAGAACACAGAAGACATGCTGCATTTACAAACCTTAAAGGAAATTAGCTATTTATATTTTTTTCAGTAGGAAAGAGAAACATGTTTCCAATTTGACCTTTTATCCTCAAGTTATATATGAAGATGATTAAATTCGCTTGTATTGTCAGTGTGATCCATTCAGAATTGAGAATCATAAGAGTGGAAAATATCAAGATTGACTTTAAAGCCTCATGAGCCTCATGAGTATAAGAATTTTTTAAAATATACTGAATGAGAAGCTGAAGTGGGGAGAGGAAGCCTGAGTTATTGGAGGGCCCAATCAGAATATGTTTTTCAACCTAAGAATCAGAAGTAATGAGAAACTTGTTACTTACCTACAGAAACTAATTATTTCATCCATTCTAGTAAGGTGAGGAAAAAGATAGGTCACCATCAAAGCTCTACAATATAGTCCGCTAATGTGTAGGTCACATGGCATAAGTAAGCAAAGATCCCAGATGTTCAGTAACATGGAATAAAATGAAAAACAAACTCATCCACCTGAAATTTTTCTGGCTCTTAGAATCAGACCTGGTGATGTTCCATTAGGTATTAGGGTCCCCAGTTAGAGAGGTATGAGGGCCTGGGTTCGAAGATAAAACTCAGCACCAGAGAAACTACCAGAGAAACCATTAGGTCTGAAATGGGGAGACTGCCCTCCCCCGACCCCGCACTGAGGTCTCACAATCAAAGAAGCCACAGTTGTGTTTACCAACAGAGTCTGGGGATAAGGGGTTTTTTTTGGGGGGGGGCGATTTGTAGCATTTGCTGATTTCTATGTTATCAATACTCCCGCAAGGCTCATTTAAGCTGCCAGCCTGAGGCCTTGAAGCCAGAGTTGGGAAAAGAGGCTCAGCAGCCTATTCTAGAGTATCTCCAGGGTCTGGATGTTGTAGGTGAAAATGACCTTGACCACAGGATAACAGCAAAGTGTGGGTCACTAAATGATGAGGGAGAGCATCTGGTACCTTCTAAAAATAGGGTTTGTGAAATTGGAAGTATAAGATATAATTTGTAAAGTTAATTGTGTTTAACAGCTGCGTCATGAAATTCCTGAAAATGTAACGAGGGATTATGGCTGGCCTTAGCGCACCAGGGATCAGCACCACGGACAGCTCTCCCGACTGGGCTCTACTCGCTAGGAACAGTAATGAGATGAGGGCCTGGGTGCTCTGTAAAGCACACACCCACATCACCACATTCATCAGCAGCAGCAACACCAGCCAACAACAGAATTCAGGAAGGCCTCACTGCAGCTCTTGCCAGTCAGAAATGACAGTGGTGTGGCACCTGGGTGACTCTGTTGGTTAAGCGTCAGACTCTTTTGATTTTGGTTCAGGTCATGATCTCAGCATCATGGGATGGAATTAGGTATTAGTCTGCTTCTCTCGCTCTCCTTCAGCCCCTCCCCCTGCTCTCTCTTTCTCTCCCTCTTCTCTAAAATAAATAAATCTTTAAAAAAACAAATGACAGTGGTTCTCTGCTGTTCCTTCCAGTCCCTGACCCTACTTAAGAGCTTTAGCTCCTTGATTCCTTTCTTGATTCTTCCTGGGAAGTTCTTCACTTCTCCAAGGTGGACTGAATCCACCACGGTCCCTCCAGACTGTTCAGTGATGGGGATTCGACCTTGTGTACAAATAGGTCACACTGAACTGACTTAATATGTAGTTCTCTTCCTATGGGACCATTACCCAAGTTCAGGGGAAGCCAGAACTGCAAGTAATAGCACCTTGCCTGGTTCATAACACTTCTTTATCTACATTCCCATTATTCAGTAGCTTCAGCGTCCTTTCTTATTCATCAGTAAATTATGATACAGTCTTTATGGCTCTCGAAGAGAATTATTATTTCAGCTTAAGCCAAGTATAACCTATAAAAAAGCTGCCTGGATTCTAATTAATGGTATATCATAATGTTCTCTTTGAATTCGTACAATCATTGCACCTCCTGGTTTTCTTCCCTCTGTCCTCCTGCCTGTCTGTAATACCACCATGCCGACTGATCTTACCAAGCCCAGCTGAGAAAATACCACTCTCCCTGCTCTCAGACCTCCAATAGTTCCCATTATGTACCAAATACATTGTGTCCAAAGCTTTCCACAACTTGAACTATCCTTTTATCCTCAGTTTCTCTGCCATACAAACCAAGTTCCAGAAGAGTCAGATGATACATCAATCCATAAATATTTCTTGTTTCCACATCTCTGCTCTTCCCTTCCATCACATACAATATTCTTCTCTTCAGCTCTACTTGTCAAAATCCTACCTGAACTCCACTGTTCAGATCTAATCATACATACACCCTGGAGCTAGAAATGAGAGGTTCCCTCTTTTGTAGGACCAAAGAAATACACTTGCACTCTCAACAGTGGTCACATGCAGATTTTAATCCCCTAGGTGAATGAGCCTGTGCTTACCATTTTTTTTGTATGTCCCACCATCTGGCCAAGTACTTAGAAATAGTTTTTCAAATTTCTATATATTATTCTTCCATTAATTCCTTATGGTGATGAGAAATTCTTTAGGTAAAGACCTTCTGCTACTACTCTTACCCTTTAGAGTACTAGGATTTACTTAGTCAGTTCTTAATAAATACTTGGTAACTAAATGAGTTGAAATTGTCAATTTTCTCCCTAAAATGCAAGTAGGAGTTTTGTTGATCTCAGAGTGTTCAGAGTACTCTCAGGATGTCAACAAAGAGCAGTAGCTGAGCATCTGCAGCATGTCCTTAAGGCCTCAAATAGCTGCAAATAATGAAGCTTTTTGTTTCCTACGCTTCTGAGGTGTTTTTAAGCCATTGACCTAGAGCTGCTAGGAGGCAAAATGAGATCTTGGTTCAGAATCTTAAAGAGGAATGCAGATAAAAATAAATATTGTTATTATTTAAATATGTAGATGTACTTTAAGAGCTAGACCTAAATCTGCTTTGAACCCATGGAATTGAAAAATGCATATTTCAAAGCCCAAATGGTGTCACGGATGAGACATGCCAATAGTGACTTCTGAGAGCCAGGAAAACACATACAGTTCTGTTCAGTGTGAACGTAGGACTGAGGTCTTTTTAGGATTTAGAAAATGTACTCTTAGAAACACTTCAGAAAACTTCAGAAATGCTAGCAAGGCTTGTAAAAGCATATATGCACTGTTGTTAAACTGGAGAAGGAAAACACATAAGCAACTTCATTGCGTATAAGCAAAGCAAAGTTAAGTAGATTATAGAAGAGTGGAATGAGGTATGTCTACAGGCTCTTGCTTAAAAGGTTGCCCATAATACATTAATACGTTATTAAATGTAAAAAATGGGTTGCAAAACAGGAGAAAAATTCAAACTGTTGAAAATGCTATGCACGATGTCATTTATTTAAAAGTAATATCCTGTGTATGTGTGCATTTACTTATATTTATGAGCATGCATACATGTACATATGTGTAAAGTTGAGTGTATGTTCATGCATATGCATATATACGTATGTATATATGTGTACCAATGTTTATACTTACTGCTTATATATGAGATATATATATATATATATATATATAAATTGGGCATATACATATTTTTATAACTTTTTAAATATAATGGATAAAAAGGTGTCCTGGGGCCTCGTCCATGCTCATCTCCTTGAACCTGTCACAGGAGACGCCATGAGCACATGACACAGGTAAAATGTTCTAATACTCAGATGTCTGTCATGGAACCAGACCCAGAATTCATCTGTTAAACAGATCACTGTTTCTGACTTACAAGAAAGAAAGAGGTGTGTGTGTGTGTGTGTGTGTGTATGTGAGTTATAGCACAGTTACTCAGTTTTAAAAGGCTATTTTTTCACATCAAAAGATGATTTAATATAGGATTACTTTTTAAATGAGCTGCCTTAGTATATTTAAAATGTACTTTGATTTACAAATATTTGTCTTAGCCTCACATACCGAATAATACTTAAATGCAGCACACAGACTTTCCCTTGGATTCGAGTTTGAAACCAAACCCGAGGCACAGTTTCCTATGCCAGCCTCTTAAAGCATATTTTGGGGCAAGAATATCTGTTTTCCATTTTCTTACTCTGCATCTCAAGATGTAATTTCTGTAACAGCTGCCAGGAAGTGCTTTAGATCTTCATGCTGGGTTCTCTTAGTCACTCATTCAGTAGGTACTTATTAAACTCCTCTCCCTCCCATTTGCTCTGGTCATGTGCTGGGGATGCAAGTGTAGACCAGACTGACAGTTCAAGCCAGTGAGGGCGGCAGACCCCAACCTGGCAGGGTCATAAGTAAAGGGAGAATATCATACTGCATTATCTACCTGAAGAGGTGAGGCACGGCTGGAAGGCTACCGGTGGCAGGACGGAGAGCTCTTCTCTGAGCACAAGGGAAATGAAGCAGAGGTCCAAGGAGCTGGATATGAGATGTGCAATGAAATATGCAAAGGCCCTGAGGCGCAGAAAGCTTTGCAGCACACCTGGGAACAGGTGTGTTTGTATATCTGGAGCATAGAAACCAAGGACCGTGACAGAGGCAGGGAGGAGAGTGGGCACGGATGCGTGTCAACAAGAACATGTGTGTTTAAGGATGGCATTTCAACTTGAACCTTTCTTACGCTGCCTACTTTTACTCTGCTGGGGTCAAACTCCAGCTTACTTTACTTCCCATCTGGGCCAG
>PITA01022949.1:18349-29453 GCA_004023965.1 Spilogale gracilis | reverse complement strand
TGGCACCTGAAGATGCCGAAGGTGAAAATGCCCAAGTTCAGCATGCCTGGCTTCAAAGGAGAAGGCCCAGAAGTGGATGTGAACCTGCCCAAGGCTGACATTGACGTCTCAGGACCCAAGGTGGATGTTGATGTTCCAGATGTCAATATCGAAGGTCCAGATGCAAAACTGAAGGGCCCCAAGTTCAAGATGCCAGAGATGAACATCAAAGCTCCTAAGATCTCCATGCCTGATTTTGACTTAAACCTGAAAGGCCCCAAGGTAAAGGGTGATGTGGATGTGTCTTTGCCTAAAGTGGAAGGTGACCTCAAGGGCCCTGAAGTTGACATCAAAGGACCCAAAGTGGACATTGATGTCCCTGATGTGGATGTCCATGGTCCAGACTGGCACCTGAAGATGCCCAAGGTGAAAATGCCCAAGTTCAGTATGCCTGGCTTCAAAGGCGAGGGCCCAGATGTGGATGTGAGCCTGCCCAAGGCTGACATTGGTATTTCTGGCCCCAAAGTGGACATTGATGCCCCAGATGTGAATATTGAAGGTCCAGATGCACAACTGAAGGGCCCCAAGTTCAAGATGCCAGAGATAAACATCAAAGCTCCCAAAATCTCCATGCCTGATGTTGACCTGGATTTGAAAGGATCGAAAATCAAAGGAGATTTTGATGTGTCTGTCCCTAAGATTGAAGGTACTTTTAAAGGCCCAGAAGTAGACCTGAAAGGTTCAGGCCTGGATTTTGAAAGCCCAGATGCCAAACTTAGTGGCCCACATTTGAAGATGCCATCGCTGGATATATCTGCCCCTAAGGTAACTGTTCCTGATGTTGATTTGCATTTCAAGGCACCCAAAATTGGGATTTCTGGTCCCAAATTGGAAGGTGCTGAAGTGGACCTCAAAGGGCCCAGAGTTGATTTAGACGCTCCAAGCTTGGATGTACACATGGAGAGCCCAGATATGACTGTTGAGGAGCCAGACATTAAAATTCCCAAATTCAAGAAACCCAAGTTTGGTTTTGGGGCAAAAAGCCCTAAAGCTGAGTTCAAGTCACCTTCCCCCGAAGTGACTGTTCCCGAGGCAGAGATGAATGTTGAGACTCCTGAAATTAGTGTTGGCGGCAAGGGCAAGAAGAGTAAGTTTAAAATGCCCAAAATTCACATGAGTGGCCCTAAAATGAAGGCCAAAAAACAGGGATTTGACTTGAACGTTCCAGGGGGTGAAATTGATGCCAGTCTCAAGCCACCTGATATGGATGTCACCTTTGCAGGGCCAGATGCCACACTTAAAGCTGATGTGAAATCTCCCAAAACCAAGAAACCTATGTTTGGGAAAATGTACTTTCCAGATGTAGAATTTGACATTAAATCACCGAAATTTAAAGCTGAGGCCCCCCTCCCTAGCCCCAAACTGGAGGGTGAAATCCAGGCACCCGACATGGATATTTCTTCACCGGGGATTCATGTGGAAGGTCCCGACATCAAGCTGAAGGCTCCGAAGTTCAAGCTGCCGGGTATAGATGTCTCAGGGGGAAAAATAGAGGGTGACTTGAAAGGCCCCAGGGTGCAGGCCAACTTGGATGCACCTGACATGAACATCGAGGGCCCAGATGCTAAAGTCAAAGCACCGTCATTGAGTATTTCTGGCCCTCAGGTCTCCATCCCCGATGTGAACGTTAGCTTGAAAGGACCGAAGATAAAGGGTGATGTCCCCAGTGTGGGACTGGAAGGAGCAGACGTAGATCTGCAAGGTCCGGAATCAAAGATCAAGTTCCCCAAGTTTTCAATGCCCAAGATCGGTGCCCCTGGTGTGAAGATGGAAGGGGGAGGAGCTGAGGTCCGTGCCCAGCTGCCCTCTCTCGAAGGAGATTTGAGAGCCCCCGATGTGAAGCTTGAAGGGCCGGATGTGTCTCTGAAAGGGCCAAAAGTAGACTTGCCTTCGGTGAACCTGTCTATGCCAAAAGTCTCTGGACCTGACCTTGACCTGAACTTGAAAGGACCAACGTTGAAGGGAGACCTGGATGCTTCTGTTCCCGCTGTGAAGGTGCACACCCCAGGGATAGACCTCAAAGGTCAGGGTGGAAAGGTGAAGATGGAAGGAGACGGTGTGAAAGTGCCTGGGATCGACGCCACGCTAAACGTCGGTGCCCCAGATGTGACCCTGAAGGGACCAAGCCTGCAGGGAGACCTGGCTGTCTCTGGTGACATCAAATGCCCCAAAGTATCAGTGGGTGCTCCTGATCTAAGCTTGGAGGCCTCTGAAGGTGGCATTAAACTGCCCAAAATGAAATTGCCCCAGTTTGGCCTCTCGACTCCAGGGTCCGACTTGGACATGAACGTCAAAGGGCCACAAGTGACTGGAGAACTACAGGCACCAGGCATGGATGTGAACCTCGGAGGCCTGAGCTTAAAAGGGCCTCAGATCTCTGGCCCTCAAATCTCAGCACCAGACGTGGACTTGAACTTGGAAGGACCAAAAATAAAAGGGAGCCTCCAGGCCACGGGTGAGATGAAAGCACCCACGGTTGGAGGAGGTCTTTCAGGCATCAGTGTTCAGGGCCCCGAAGGAAACCTCCAGATGCCTGGAATGAAGTCCTCTGGATGTGAGGTGGAGCTTCTAGGCGTGAATGTGAAACTCCCCACGGGGCAGATTTCTGGTCCTGAAATCAAAGGCGATCTGAAAGGGTCGGGAATAGGTTTCCACGGGGCCGCTCCCGACATCAGCGTCAAGGGACCTTCGGTTAATGTGGCCGCTCCCGAGTCAGATTTCGGTGTCAGCTTGAAGGGCCCCCAAATCAAAGGAGGTGTGGATGTTTCGGGGGGTGTCAGCGTCCCAGCTGTCAGCCTAGGTGAAGGGCACGTGAGTGTCAAAGGACCCCAGGCCTCGGCTCTTCACTTGGATGCACCGAAGTTTGCTGCGGGGCTTCATTTCTCGGGACCAAAGGTAGAAGGAGGTGTGAAAGGAGGCCAGGTGGGGCTCCAGGGTCCCGGGCTGAGTGTGTCTGGGTCTCCGGGTCACTTGGAAAGCAGATCTGGAAAGGTGACATTCCCCAAGATGAAGATCCCCAAATTCACCTTCTCTGGCCGTGAGCTGGTCGGCCGGGAGGTGGGAGTGGATATTGACTTCCCTAAAGCGGAGGCCACCGCCCGGGCTGGGGCCGGAGAGGGCGAGTGGGAAGAGTCTGATGTAAAACTTAAAAAGTCCAAAATCAAAATGCCCAAGTTCAATTTTTCCAAACCGAAAGGGAAAGGTGGTGTCACCGGCTCCCCGGAAGCATCCATTTCAGGGTCCAAAGGCGACCTGAAGAGCTCGAAGGCCAGCCTCGGTTCCCTGGAAGGAGATGCTGAGGCTGAGGCGTCATCATCACCAAAAGGCAGATTCTCCTTATTTAAAAGTAAGAAGCCCCGGCACCGCTCCAATTCCTTCAGTGACGAAAGGGAGTTCTCGGCACCTTCCACCCCGACCGGGACTTTGGAGTTTGAAGGTGGGGAGGTGTCACTGGAAGGCGGGAAAGTCAAAGGGAAACATGCAAAGCTGAAATTTGGTACCTTCGGTGGCTTGGGGTCAAAGAGCAAAGGTCATTATGAGGTGACTGGGAGCGATGATGAGACAGGCAGGTTGCAGGGGAGTGGAGTGTCGTTGGCATCTAAGAAGTCCCGACTGTCCTCTTCTTCCAGCAATGACAGTGGGACTAAGGTTGGCGTCCAGCTGCCGGAGGTGGAGGTGGTGGTTGCCAAGAAGGAGTAGCGGGCCTGTGTGTGTACATATATGTATAAAGATGCATCAGCCTTGGGTGTGGTTGTATATAAACTTCAAAGAGAAACACACCAACAGCCTCAGCACAACGTGAACACCTGACCTCTGCCCGTGGCGAGTGCGGAAAAGGCCCGCCAGCCGCCTTCGTGCTCCAGGCCCGGAGCTTTACAGACAGGAATGGATGGTTCCAAGTTCGTCCAGCCCGTGTGCAGAGACAACAGTATTTGCCTTGAGATTCAGTTTTGTTTTTTTTTTTTTTTTTGCATTGAATGCTGAGAGCTTCTGTTTACTAAGCAAAGCTTTTGTGTTTATTATCCTCATTTTTACTGAACATTGTTAGTGTTGGGGTAATGGAAACCCACTTTTTCATTGTAATGACTTTGGGGGCTTTTGTTAGTAAGGGTGGGGTGGGGTAGAAGGCGGTAGAAGGGGCCGGACCTTCATTTCTCCTAAGATTGAATCTATTCAAACAGCGAACACCCAAAGAGGGCCGAGAGGAGGCTCCAGGCAGGGCGTGTGGGTGTTTTTAGGTCTCTGTAGCATCGCTTTCTTTCCCCCAGGGGTGGAGGTCTTAGCCAGTTTGGTGCTCATGGTGAGCCAGATTTAGAATCTGTCTGCAAACTGGCCAACCCCCAGCTCAACATGGGGGGCTCCCATTCTGTGCATTGGGGAGAAATACGTCCTTCATGGCCGCCACGTTCCTGATACTAGTTCTGATTTCTTTTAATAAACGTTACCGTGATTAAGAAAATTTCCCGCACTTTAATGGCAAATTAATTGAGGATGTAAGAAAATCGATGCTGTCAAAGGCAAATAAAGCTGTTTATTAACCTTGATGTCTTGTGCCTTCGCATTCTGTGTTAGGAGCACAAACCCAGCCCTGACAGTTGAGACTCGGTCCCTCCAGGGGATTTGCTGGTTTTATTAATGGGGTGATGGGAGGGGGGGGGTTTGCCGCCTGAATCTCACGGTGAGGTCAGCTTCAGTATTGCTGAGAAATCAGGCTTGGCATCCTGACAGCCCCGGCACCAGGCCCCACCCGCCCACCAACTCTGTATCCTCTGGTAGGAATACACAATTCAGAAATGGTTCTGAATGGGTAAGGTGATACAGATGCGAATGGAAAGAAAACAAGACGCCCTAGAGCAGTAGAAAAGGCTCCATCTGGTTCAGGCATGCCGTCTGTTTTCTGACTTGGCTGCAGGTTTCCCGGGTAGCCTCAAGTTACCTGCCCTGCCTGGGCCTCGGATTCCTCCTTTTTGAAATAAGGGTGCTGATCTTGTCATCATGGTTCCTGCTAATCCCGCTAAACTTTATGAAAAACCTCTTGTGACCAGAGTCCCCTTTTGATTTCCAGCTCTGCAGACAGTATTTGGGAGGGGGGTCTTTCTAGGAACTGGCTTCTAATGTTGGTCATTGCTGAGCAGAAGGCAGTGCCACCTTAGACCCAAACAATTGGAACAAGCTTCTCCCCTCACGTCTCCTCAGAGCTGCGACCTTTCTGCCCGTGGAGACAGCTCTGTACCCTGTGTGTCACCCCAGATCTCTCCAGATCGCCCCAGATCTCTCCAGATCGCCCCAGACCAAGGATAACAGCTCCCACCCCGTCTCCACCGGCAGCTTGTTGGTGGGGTTTCAGCACATGCCAGTGGGGACAGCCCAGGGGGCATCCCACCTGCCCTGGCTTGGACTTCAGTCACCTTTATCCATCCCATCCCTAGGGCTCCTGGAACTCAGAGAAGCTTTTGGCTTTGGAAAGAGGAAACAAGGGAGGCGCTGGGACCCCTGCTGCTTTTCTTAAGATGGCAGACCTACCATCATTGCTTTTGCGAATTAGGCAAGACACTTAACCTCTTTGAGCTTTGCTTCTTCCCCCAATAGGGCCAAAGAGTCTGCTCTGGTATTCGAGTTGTTGACTATGCAAGGACACAACATCAGAAGGGGTAGCATTGATATCACAGCCATAGGTTGGTTTTCAGGGAGCATGGGGGGGTGTGTGGGGTCCTAGAGAAGCAGGTGCACATCTGCCCCCCACGCACATTCAAGAAGGAGAGGACGCACGTGTCCGGCGGCACTCAGCTGCCTTTCATGCTAACCTCCCCGAGCAGGACTACTCAGGTTGTCAGTAATAGATCAATAAGCATTTTTATTTTATTTTATTTTATTTTAGCTTGAGGAAGGGGGTTGTAGGCTGGTGTAGGCAGTGGTGGCTCCCGGGCTCTCACGGTGAGATCTCCGCGGCTGGGCTAGTCATCGGTGTGGGTAGGCTGCAGAAGGAACGTGGCTGCTGGCCCATGGAAAGGTGAGAAACGTGTCAGCTGCCGGCTTCCCCAGGACCCAGGCTGGAGGCCGTGGCCCTGGAATAGGAGCTCTCCCTCCTGCAGTGACTGCGACCACAGAAGGGACAGCAAGGAGGAGGTGCTGGGGGCTGGAGAGGCATGCGGAGAGCCTTTCCCAGCGGACTTTTCTTTGCCCCACCCATTGGCCCCTCTCATTTTCCCCTCTCCCACTGCTCTGCCTGCTGCCTTCATCACCAGCCATCCCTGCCCTCTCTCAGTCGCCGATGAGAATTGGATGCTCCACGTTATTCCCCAAGCCCTGCAGGGCCCAGATGCACGAGGTCTTACACTTGAGGTCACGGGCAGGAGTAGCATCAGGAGACTGGGAAGGGGCTGGGCTGGGCTCTCCCAGCCTTGTACCTCGATTTTGGCAGCGTGACCGTCTGTGGGAAGTGGTGTGGTTAAGGGGCCATTTCAAAAATGGAGTGGCTTTGAAACGCACCATGCTCTCACAAATGGCAGCAAATATTTTTCACTCGCACACTCATTTCTAAATCTGTCAGGGTCCCTAGAGGAAACAAAAGTCCACTGGAAGATAGCTCAAGCACAGAGGCTTTGAAAAAGGTACTGTTCAAGGAGGAGTGGGCAGGGACAGCAGAGCCAGCATCCTGTGGTGGTGGTGTGTGTGTGTGTGTCTGGGCGGGGGATGGGAACACGGACGGCAGGAAGCTGGTACCACCCGGGGGCCTGAAGGGGCCTGAAGAGGCCTGGGGAGGAAATGGTGCTCCTGACACCCACTGTGAGCCGGGGACAGAGGAGGGACCGCGGCAGGACCTGTAGCCATGAAGGGCCCCAGCATCAGCCAGAAACTGGCAGCCCTGGAAAACAGGAGGAAGTGTGATCTAGGTGTCGCAGGGGAAGGGATCAGCCTCCTGGAGGCGGAGGAGCAGGGAGGACTCTGAAGTGAAGACGCAGGTGGAGAGTAACGAGGACAATATCCTAATCCTCTCGTTTTTCTGTTAGGCAAGTTTGAATTTCTGTATATTGAAATTTTTTAAAAAAGATTTTATTTCAGAGAGAGAGAAAAAGGGTGCATGCATGAGAGAGGGGCAGAAGGAAATACATACTCCCTGCTGATGCCAGGACCCTGGGATCATGGTCTGAGCTGAAGGCAGACCCTTAACCAACTGAGACACCCAGGCGCCCCGTATACTGAGATTTCTTAAAATAGCCCCCATGATGTGGGATGTATTTAAGGTGTGATCATAAAGTAATATGACAGTTTCTGTTTTGAACAAACACGTTTGGGAGGTGTTGCTATGAAAATTCTGTTTCCCCTCTTTTGAAGTGGCTTTTAATGTCCCCTATACGTTAAAAAAGAATTTTTTTTCCCCTTGGGGAAACACAGATCTTCCTGTCTTGAATTTTTTTTTTTTTTTGCAAATTGCCAAAAGGCCTGGAAGATACTCCAGGATTCCCAGGACAGAAACGTGAAAGGAACACTGGCCTGGGAGGAGTCAGTGGGATTAGCCGTGACTTGGTTCCAGTCTGGGCCTCAGTTTCCCTCATTTGTAACAGGGATCAGGCATGCATTCTTGAAGGCTGTTTCCAGTTCCAAATAGTTTATGATCCTCTCAGAAGTAAAGATGGTTAATTAAGTGGATGGGACTGGGCTAGGGCAAGAGCGAGGTGTGATTATAATGTAGTACAACTAATTTTCCCGTGTGGTTGCTGAGTTGGGCTAAATGTTTCGGGCAATGGCGGCGTTATTGAATCACTGCTACGTCTCCAGTGTTCCAAAGCCAAAACGCAGTGGCCACCGGGAGTTTGCTGATTGCTTCTGCACACATGTCATTGCGGCCAAGGCCCGCTCGGCTCCTCTGTGGTCCTTAGCTGTGACACTCCTCCTCGTTCTGGGAGATGCAGCTGAGCCTGAGGCTGATGTTGCTTTATTTACTGATTTATTTAATATAAAGAAAAGAATTTTCTTTTTAAATAATCTCTACACCCAATGTGGGACTCAAACCAGGACCTCGAGATCAAGAGTCACATGCTCCAGTGACTGAGCCGGCCAGGAGCCCCCGCTGCTCCTTTTTTAAAATTTTTTATTTTTAGAGTGTATTTTTCTGCTGTTTTATTTCCCCTCCTTTTTTCCTTCTCTCTCTCTCTCTCTCTCTCTCTCTCTCTCTCTCTTTATTTAAAAGTGTATTTATTCTGAATTTAAACATACAGAGATGTTGCAAGAATAATACAATGAATAATCCGTATGCCTTTCACATAGATTTATCAAATTTACTTAGCTGGTTTTAATCTCTCTCTGGAGGTTGTAATCATCATTATTTTTGTCGAGTCATTAGAGAGTCAATTTCAGGTCACCAGGACCCTCTGTCCTCTACCCGGGACCCTCTACCCTACTTTAGCATGTATGGATGTCGTCTTCTATAACTGCAACACAGTGTTCAAATTCAGAAACCTTAATAGTGGCAAAATACCGTCATCACACATACAGTCCATCTTTAAAATTTTATTAATTGCCCAGTGATTGCCTTTTGGCGAGGTCTTCTTCCCCATTTTGGCCTCGATCCTTGCTCAGGATCCCGCGTGACCTTTAGTTGTCCTGGCCTCCTCCACCTGGAACGCTTCCTCAGCTCTTTGTTGTCATTCGTGACATTAATTTTTTTTTTTTAAAGATTTTATTTATTTGACAGAGAGAAACACAGCCAGAGAGGGAACACAAGCAGGGGGAGTGAGAGAGGGAGAAGCAGGCTTCCCGCTGAGCAGGGAGCCAGATGTGGGACTCGATCCTGGGTCTCCGGGATCATGACCTGAGCCGAAGGCAGTCGCTTAACCAACTGAGCCACCCAGGCACCCCCGTGACATTGATTTTAAATGTGTGGGGCTGGTCGTTTTGTAGAACACGTCCCCTGGTCTGGGTTTTTCTGATGAGGCGTCTGTTTTCCTCTTGGAGATTCGGGTTATGCATTTGGGGCAGGAAAGACCACAGCAGCGGTGTGGGGTCACTTCTCAGGAGCCACATGCCTTTGAGCCCTTGATTAAGGCGGAGATGGCCAAGTGCCTCCACTGGAACAGTGCTGTCCTTTCCCTTTGAAATTAACGGGTAAGCCCAAGTTTTCAAGAGAGAGGTCCAAGTTTGGGCAAGTTTATTTCGCAAGCGCACCGGGGCTTGGCGGCCTGCGTGCCTCAGCCCCGGCGGGCTCTCTGGTTAGGGCTCTGGGGCACAGAGTTCTGCTTCTGAGCTTTGCAGCACAGAGCAGTTCTCTGTCTCTCTCCTCACGAGGACAAAGAATTCGGTGCATGAATGCTTGCCATATGCCCGAGAATGCCGCGTGCTGTTTACCAGCCTCTGAATAGCCCCGGGGTGGCCAGTGGCCGGGAGCTGCAAGGGCTTCTTGAGGCCGAACATTCCCCACAGAGGCGATGCCAGGGGCCACGGAGAATGTGTGGGGAACATTCTGCTGAGGAGCGTGATTTCTGTTCCCTTTAAAAAAACCTCTGTTATTTTCCACCGCAAGCTTGAGGCCTGGCCTTCATGGAAAAGCTTCCCAAGCATGGGGCCAAGGATTGGGAAGGGTTAAGAAAGACCCTTTCTTTGGCCTGCTGTATTTTAGGCTGCAGGGTGTTTTATCTTTTTGCTCTCACACTGGGCTCTGAGCTCTATGGGAAGGAAGGTGCCCTACAGGAAGGCGAGGTTAGGGGACGTGAAGCCATTGGTCTCGACTCTGCTAGGTCAAGGGAAACCTGATTAAAAAAAAAAATTCCCCCTTTTCCATAGTGCCATGGCTGCTTCCCTGAGGAAGTTGGGGTCCTTTTTCTGGGGAGGTTTTAGGAAATGGAAGAGGTCTTTAGGACCTTGACCTTTCAATAACACCCCTGAAGTCGTTGTTAACTATGTGTGTGCAAAGCCTCTTTCCTCAGTGAGCCTATTGTGCAGGAGGGGAATAATAATGCAAAATAATAGCTATCAGCTTGTCCACTTCGCAGATGTATGATCTTGGGCAAGTAGTTGAACCTCTCCTGTGCCTCGCTTTCCTTTTTTTTTTTTTTTTTTAAGGTTTTATTTATTTATTTGACAGAGAGAGAGATCACAAGTAGGCAGAGAGGCAGGCAGAGAGAGAGGAGGAAGCAGGCCGAGCAGAGAGCTCGATGCAGGCCTCGATGCAGGCCTCGATCCCAGGACCCTGAGATCATGACCTGAGCCGAAAGCAGAGGCTTTAACCCACTGAGCCACCCAGGCACCCTCGTGCCTCACTTTCCGTACGGTACCTCTTTCCTAGTGGTGTTGTGAGGACGATGTGAGTTAACACATATAATGTGGGCGGTATGCTGTAAAAACTGTAAGCGCTCATGATTACTCTGGAATACTTCGTGTGAGGCCTTCTGTATGCATCGTATGTACTTGAACTCTTTTGACGTCTACAACAACCCCATGAAGTGGGTATCTTTTTTCTGACTTACAGACAAAGCAAAGCCCAGAGAGGTTAAGCCCTATGTCCAGGGTCACACAGTATATGGCAGAATTCAAACTGGACGGGGTCTGACTGAGAAGCTCATGCTTTAGATACTCATGGTTCTTCCCGTGCTCTGATACGGGGCAGACTGGGTTAGTAACATCTAACAGTTCCCAGGTTTGGGGAGGAGTGTGGGGCACACATTCCGGGCAGAGGGAACAGCAGGGGTAAAGTGTGGAAGGGAAGGTGTGGGGAGGTTCAGCAAGGTGGGGTTGGGTGGGAGGGGGAAGAGAAGAACTATGGCGCTTGAGACCACGCAGGCAGCCAGGCTGGTATAGGGTCCTGCTCAGAAAGGAAAGGAGAAGTCTCTTACCCATTCGCCCATTCTGGAGGTAGGAGGTAGACTCCAGGCCTCAAGTAAAGTGAACCCTTGGCCCAGATTCAGCCTCCCCCCCCTTCACCCCCTCCCCACTCGTTGCTGCCAGCCCCTCCCACTCTGTGCTCAGTGTCATTCTTCCAGGATGCTGGTCAACAAGGCAGTAACGGTAATCAAAGTGTTTGCATTATAATCACCCCCCCCATTGCCTGGAAATCTGTGGGGCTCAGCTC
>PITA01022949.1:5327-18249 GCA_004023965.1 Spilogale gracilis | reverse complement strand
TTGCTAACAATCCTCACCAGGAGCTTGGGGGGGGCGCAGTAGCCGCACACACCCCCACCCACCACCTGGCTCGCCCAAGGGGAAGGAGCTGAGGTTTCCCCCAAGTGAAACCATTGGCCCTTTCTTCTGGAGATGAGGGAGTGCATGAGGAAGAAGGAAGCAGAAATCCACAGGGAAAGCAGAAGAGCGAGGTGCGAGGTGCGGGGCTGGCTGGGCTGGAGGGACAAGGCATCCTGGAGGAGCGAAGTGCTAGGGAGCGAGAGGGAAGGCGGGGAAAGACGGGAATGAGCTGCTGGGAGCCTGAAAGCTGCAAGGGAGGGAAGGCAAGAAGAGCGGACCCACAGGCAGCAAGGAGAGGGCGAAGGGCTCTGGAGGTCCTTTAGTCCTGCTCTCCTATTTCTGTAAGTCCCTCCTGGCACCCCCAAAGAGCTATAAGTGAAGTAGCATGCTTACAACGTCAATTTGCCCCCAAGCTCCAGCCCAAATTCTAGTTTTTGCCAAAAACCAGATGACACCCTGAAGCCCCTTATACTGTAAGCATGGGGTCACCAGTGTCCAGGGAGTATATGAGCCTCCCAAAGAGACTCTTGACCCCAGGGGAGTAGGAGGGGGGGAGGCTGGGGGGGGAAGCAGAGGGGCGAGGGCCAGAGGAGAAAACAGTCTCTAGGAGAGCATTGACTCCCACACCCCGTTCTGTAGATTTGCTGACCACCAGGCCATCCTTGGTTCCCGGGACCCTTTGCTGGGCTGAGTTTTACCCCCCTCTGGGCTGCCGTGAGCCACGGGCCCTGCGGGGACAGGCTGGGACTGGGAGAGGGGCACCGTTGGTAGGAAATTGGGGAAGGAAGACCCTGGGGGGGCCTGTTGGGAAGAGGCTCCCAGTGGCTTTTAAGAGAGCTAGCCTCCTGACCTGGGGGTCCCCTAAGTTCCAAAGGGTGCAGTGACCTAATTCTTCCCTTAGGCCAGACTTCCTCAGTCCACAGCCTTGTACTGGGAGAAAGTGCGGTGCCACATACGTTAATATTTTGGGACATTTACATTAAAAAGAGGGCTTTTTGGGTCCCAGGGTCGGACCCACGGCTGCCCTGCTAGGTATTTTGGGACAGGACAGACAGCCTTTTAGTAAAGCCTCGCACACAGCGGTGTGTAGTTACCTGTCTCGCTTTTCCCTCGGGGCCCTGACACAACGCTGGGCTGAGGTGGGGCATTTGACCCCTGCCTGTCTTGAGGTTCTCACTCTGGCCCAGGTGACAAGGAAGGCTTAGGAAGGCCTTTCCAGTCAGTGCCCTGTGCCCTGCGTTCCGTGTCCTCCGCCTCCGAGTGCTGGAATGTGAACAGACAGGACCGACTAATGACGGCGCATTTTCTACTCCTGAGAGTGCAAGTTGGGCTCACACCTTGAATTTCAAGTGGCCCCTTCAGGCAGATTAGGGGGGTCAAGTGAGAGAGTGGAGGCAGCCCGTGGGGGATTGTCTACATTCCTAGAAAATAAATTCTAGGAATTTGGCTGTGAGAGGGCCAAGTGGTAGCCCACTCACTGCCATGCATAAGCGGGGGTTAAAGCTGGTAGTCCAGGGGCCTGCTTGGAGGAGGTGATTTTTTGCTCTTCTTTCTCTATTTGAACACCCTGTATCTCCAAAAATGACTTGTCTTTTGGATCAGATCTAAGAGACAAATTCGTACTTCCAGCCAAGGGCTTTTTTTTTTTTTTTTGACAAGAAAAATTATTTTTGCACTGAGCTGCTGTCCCGCTGTGGAGGAGGAGAACCACGCCGTCTAAATACCACTTTTGATGCCTGCCCTTTGTTTGAAGTTCTTATTGTCCCTAGAAATGGGAAATTACACATTACTGTTTATCAAAAGGAAATAAACTCCTTGGATTAATGGGGTTCTTGCCACGGGATGGTGGTTCCAGACCTTGCCAGCGAGCTGGATGAGAAGCCTGCCCAGCACGTCCTACACCCATTCACTTTCGGCGTTTGACGACTTCTGGAGGGGAAACCGTCGGTTCCGGTGTGTCTGACGGAGCTTGCCTGCCCTGTTCTCCTTACGTCATCCTGGAGAACCTCCGAGAGGGCTTTTCTGGGCATAAGAGCAACTACAGGAGACAACACGGGGAGTGGGATGTGTCACCGGCTACTGTCTTCGGATGTGGATTGAGGTCTTGTTGCTCTGTATTCATGGGCATCTGATGAGCTCTTGCTAAAGGAGAGTGAAAAGTGGAATCCAAATGCTTTATTAAGACAGCCTGGGCCATGTACAGGTTCACGGAGGAGGAGAGCCTCTTGTAGGTGGCTCTGAGCCCTGCGTGTCTTAGCCTTTCCGTGTTCCAGCGCAAAGCCCCAGGGATGCTTGCCCCTACTTTTGACTCTGGCCATCCTCAACCTCTGCAGCCTCAAGCCAGGCTCTGAGCCACATTCAGATCTTTGCAGTGCTTTTTACCATCCCCTGCCCCCTGGCTTCTCTTACTCATCCTTTGGGTTTTGGTTTAGGGGGGCATTTCTTCCTGGAGTGATTCTTCCCTGCCATCTCCCCATCCCTCATCTGTGTGATCCTACTGCTCTGGACCTTCCCGTTCTCAGCACTATTTCTACTAGACTATGGTGACTACTAGTTGCTGGCCTGTTTGCCTCCGCCGTCACATGGTCAGCTCTGTGACAGAAGGATGCAGCCTGCTTGTTCGCCATCCCAGCCCTGGCTGTGACCCAGCCCAAGCCGGAAAGCCAACACAAGGAACACCCACCAGAACTGCTTCCTTAAGGTCATGGCTAAGGGTCTGCTGGTCGGCTGCTCTCCTTGAGCCTCGATGAATCTGATTTAATGGGTGGAAAGCAGGGAACACTCGCAGCCTCTCTGCAAACCACAATCCACACTTGGCCAGCATGCCAGGCCGCCTTGCTGGGGGTGGAAAAGGAGATAAAGAAAAGCCTGGGGACCCAGAAGGGGACGTGGTGTCTGTGGAGGGCAAAGGGTGCTGAATGGGGATCTGGCGGGAAAGGAGGGGTGGGCGGGGTGGGGGTGTTCAAGATAGCCCCACCGGAAGTGCAGAGGAGAGCCCATGGCCGTGAACTGAAGCTGGGGAGGGCGGAGGGGGAGAAAGCTGGACCGAGGAGGGGGAAGGGCTCCCCAAATCTGATCACTTTGCTCCCGAACCGGTGGCTGGGATCTGAAATGTCACTCCCTGGCCCAGTCTGGGAATTGTAAATTTTGATTTTTCTGTTCCCAATTGATTATTTTTGTTCTTATTAATTTAAAATGTGTGTCTTTCTGATGAGATGTTGAGTGCCCTGACCAGGCTTTGTTTTATTAAGAGAGTAAAACGAAGAAAGCGCCTGCTTTTGTTCCCCCTCCTTCTTGGCCCTCCCTCCCTCCCTTCCTTCCTAGTGAAATTCTTGAGCGGAAAGCCTGGCCAGGATGTGGAGAGTTGTGTTTTCCACCTGAAGCAAGGTGGGGCTGGCTAACTCTTCGTTTTGGGCAAGCTGCCCCACTCCTAGCGGGCTGTTCTCTTTGAGCCGGACAAGCACGGGGGCCCCGTGGCCCCATGGCCCGTGCAGACCACTGCAGAATGAAACAAAGCCCTTGTGTACTTTGCTGGGAAGCCCTTGGCTTTGACATAAAGGCACGAGAGCCCGGGAGAGCGGTGTCCCAGCACAGAGCAGCCCCCGCAGTCTTTCACAGCGTTTCCAAGACTCCTTCGAGGACAGCAGGCTGGGGTGTGGTAAGGGTGTTTATCTTTCTCAGGTTTGGGCAAAGTCCTTCTAGAAAGTAGATTTTGAGGCATTGAGATCAGAAATCTCCTGGGGAAGTGGGTGAGGAATTGTGTTTTAATCTGGGCAGCGTGTTTGAGCAATGCCCATTTGTCAAGGAAGAAATAGCGTTTCCAGCCCAACACAGACTCGGCCAATCCCGTGTTGCCGGGTATCGGGTCCTTATCCACAGACCGCAAGGGCCCCGAGGGAGGAAGGACTTCCCAGTTGTGCGAGAGCTGATAGGTGAATTGGTGGGTCAGGAATCCCCTACCCCCCCACCATTGATTCTCTTAATTCAAAGCAGAAAGTGGAGGTGGTTCTTTCTTTGTTTTTTTTTTTTTTTTACTATTTTAGAAAAGATTTTTTTTTTTAAGATTTTATTATTTATTTGACAGAGAAAAACACAGCGAGAGAGGGAACACAAGCAGAGGGACTGAGAGAGGGAGAAGCAGGCTTCCCACCGAGCAGGAAGCCTGATGTGGGGCTTGATCCCGGGTCTCCAGGATCATGACCTGAGCCGAAGGCAGTTGCCCAACCAACTGAGCCACCCAGGCTCCCCTTAGAAAAGATTTCATTTGTTTGAGAGAGAGACCCCCCTGTCAGTAAGAGCAGTGGGGGAGGGGCACAGGGAGAGGGAGAAGCAGACTCTCTGCTGAGCAGGGAGCTTCTCAGGAGGAGCTCTGTCCCAGGACCTCAGGACCCTGAGCTTGAGGCCTGAGCAGAAGGCAGATGCTTAACCGACTGAGCCCCCCAGGCATCTTGTGGAAGTGGTTCTTTAGCCTGATTTCCACTACCCAGTACTGAGCAGTTTAAAACCTACTTGGATTTTACAAATCATCAGATCTTTGTAAAGCTGCTTACCACGCCCTATGTCGGGCTCTATGAGGGACTGCACGTAGTTTGGGAGGAACAGGTTGAAACCTGACTTTGATCTTAACAAAGCCAGTCTTCCCCAGCAAACATGAATCTCCTGGCCAATCAGATTACCCGAGCCTTCCAGCACCCGTGTGAACTGGCTTGATGGGGAAGCTGGGCGGGGGGTGTGGAGGTGGGGGGTGGAGGGGTGGGTGTGGGCGGTCCAGTGGGGCAGCCCAGTGCCTTTAAGGTGTGCTTTGAAGGCTTCAGGAGAGACCTACCCTAGCCTGAAATCTCCCCCTACTGGCTCATCAAGGATGTCTGCAATTTCACTATTACAGAGTCATTCCTTTGCATTTACCGTGGGCTCTCTGCTGGCTGTGCGTCTGAAATGCAGGCTGGTCTGGGGAAGGAAGGATTCCCTTAACCTTCTCACCTTGAATTCTACTGTTAATCTCTTGGATATACCACAAGCTCAGTTCCACTTTTTCTTTTTCTCGTTTTATTGAGAGACTTGGCCTAGAACCTTGTGTTAGTTTTAGGGTCTCCCCATGATGATTCGATATTGGTGAATATTGCCAAGTGACCCTTGCGGTAAGCTGAGCTGCACTTTCTAGACGGTGGGCCTCTCTCAAGTCACCTCCCCTCTGCGATTCCCTGCTTGCCTCCCAGCTGACTAAAGACACCCCAACTTGGGCAGCTGGTTGGAGCAGACATAGAGGGTGTTCAGTGAGGGGCCAGCCAGGTGCTATGGGTCTCGCCTCTTCCTCTTTCCCTGGCCTTGCCCCTGCCCTGGGCACGTTGTACCAGCCCATGCCTCTCTCCCAGGAGCACCGCCCTCTCCTCAAAGCAGATATGCCGTGAATGCCACCGGCATATAAACTCTACCGAGGTAGATCTTGTTAATACTTCTCCAGAGTTGCAAACAATGCCTGGCCCACAGCAGGTGCTCAACAAATATTTGCTGAGCGACCTTCCTCTTGTGGAAGTAACCTCAGCTGGTAGAACACTTTGCCCCTCGGTGGGCATGCAGCTGGGCATTTTTAGGACTAACGGCAGAGATTTAATTTTTTTCTCTGTTGTGCCCATCTCCCCCCTCAGAATTTAATTTTTACTTACACCACATTGCAATTCAGTTTTGGAAAACATTGAAACAATCGGAGAAGTCCTCCTCATCTCTGAAACCCAGGCGCGTGTTCCTCCTTAGCGCGAACGGCTGACGTCCTGTCGGCGCGCGCCCTGCAGACTTTGCTCTGTGCATCTGGGCGTATCTGCATGTTAACACAGATGCCTGTAGTTCGGTGGGTTAAAAGGAACCATAAATGGGACCCCAGGCTGGCTCATTCGGTAGAGCATTCAACTCTGCAACTCTTGATCTCTAAGTTTGAGCCCCACGTGGGGTGTAGAGATTTACTTAAAAAATAAAATCATTAAAAAAATAAAATAAACCATAAATAAGATTGAACTATCCTGTTTTGCAATTTGCCCCCCCCCCCCAATAACATGTTTTGGAGATGTTCTGGTCAGTGTTCGTTCTTCTTCACTGTTACGGACTATGGCCCGGCATAGATGAAGCATTCTATGTTTAATGGTTGTTCTGGATGGAACTTTAGGTTATTTCCAGTGTCTGCAAACATCCTTGCATACCACCTGGAGCACATGTTCAAGCACGACACCTAAATTCTTAGAGACGCATTGCTGGCTGAAGGAGCTCATGCATTTAATATTTTATTTTTTATTTTTATTTTTTTTAAAGATTTTTTATTTATTTGACACAGAGAAACACAGCCAGAGAGGCAACATAAGCAGGGGGAGTGAGAGAGGGAGAAGCAGGCTTCCTGCTGCCGAGCAGAGAGCCTTGAGGGTTACATCAGGCCCGTCGTGGGGTGCGATAGAAGCTCTGTCATGGGCTGGATTCATCTTTTCCAAGCTCACACACCACCTAGAGCAGTGTTTTCCGCATTGAGAAGTGCATTTTAAAAGGAAAAGCTTTTTTCTTTTTTTAAAAAAGATTTTATTTATTTGACAGAGAGAAACACAGCCAGAGAGGGAACACAAGCAGGAGGAGTGAGAGAGGGAGAAGAAAGCCTCCTGCTAAGTAGGGAGCCCAATGTGGGACTCGATCCCGGGTCTCCGGGATCATGACCTGAGCCAAAGGCAGAGGCTTAACCACTGAGCCACCCAGGCATGCCTAGAAGGAAAAGCTTTAAGGGCATTTAGGATTGTACACTGTCTAATTTCATGGCTATTTCTCTCCCCTACTCCCACCTTGATGCCATTCACTCCTTCCTCTATCTTTCTTAACCTCTGTATTCAGGATAAAACCAAAATGGCACTGTCCCATCGTGTTTTCTCTCAGCCTGGTTCTCTGTCACTGACAGTATGTAGCTTAAAGTCATGGTGACTTAATATTAATCTCTCGTGCCTCCAGTATGGCTGCATTGAATAATGGCTTCCTCCTATGGCTGAGGTAGCATTTTTAAGGCTTGTGACTTGTTCTAGTAGTTTCAGATTAATTTTGTATTTGTATCAGAAAGCCGTTTGCTTGAAAGCGTGATGGTTTCATTTTCTAAAGCGAATTGGAACTGAATTCCTTTCCTACCCCCTTATCCAGTCCAGCTACTACCAGAATCTTTGTTTTGCTAGTTTTAGTAGTATTATTCTGTTATTTCTCTCTCTCTTTTTAAAAAGGTTTTATTTATTTATTTAACTGAGAGAGAGAGAACTGGAGGGAGCGGGGGACACAGGGAGAGGAAGAGGGTGAGAGAATCTCTCAAGGTTTCTGATGTGGGGCTCGATCTCACAGCCCTGAGATCATGATCTGAGCAGAAACCAAGAGTTGGACACTTAACCCACGGAGCCACCCAGCGCCCCTACTCCATTATTTTTAAAGCATTCAAGTTTTGGTCACAAGTTACACTAATAGGACACTGTGATGTGATATAGACATATATGTGGCTAAGGGCCAAACTTCCTCCAGGATGACTTCTTCTTTGGGGTATTCTGGTAACTTTGGCTTGGACTTTTTTCCCTTTCATAGTTTCTAATATATGCTGTTGAGCCAGAGAGTTTGGTTTCAGATCCCAGCTCTGCCACCTCCTGTGTGATCTTTGGGCAAGTTACTCAAACCCTCTGGGCCTCAGTTTTCTGTTGTGTAGAACAAAGTAAGCGTAGCCACTATCTCTGTGGTTGCCATAAGGAGTTAACATACAAGATAAAATAGTGGTTGGCACATGGTAAGTGCTGATGCGGTTGCTATTATTATTCAGTTCTTTCTGGAAGAAAAAAACATTCCTTTTTTCTGTGGTTATTTGGACTTATTCTGAGTTTCATTTTATAATTGAAAACTGAAGAAAATGAAATAGAAGAGAGAATCACAGAATGCTCACTTCCTCAGCCAAGCCCTTTCTGGAAAAGGCAAGATTGTTTCTCTAGAATAATTCATGCTTGATTAATCTATTAGAATTTTTGAAAATTTGTGTACTAAGAAAAATCAGCATGGATTAAGGATTAATTTATGTGCAGTTTTTAGGAGCCTTAGAAGTCTTCATGCCATTGGTTGTTAAAGAAACGCAAGCATCATTCAGCTGAAAGACTAGTATTTCCCCCCTCCCTCCTTCCCTCCCTCCGTTCCTTCCTTTCTTCCTTTCTAGCCACAGACATTTTCAGAGTGCCTGGGAAACAGTGCTAGGCTCTACAAACAGAGACATGGCGACAAAAAATCCATGGTTCCAGCCCTTAGGAAGGTCTAATGATGGATTTTCTTTTATGGTGAGGAAAAATTTAAGTGCCTCCAACATCCCTTTGAAAGTTTAGGGCAGGAGAGGTCCTTATCTGTGAGAAGGAAGCATGAATAAGAAAATTCAACAATGTGAAATTGAAGGTCCAGACTCATTCTACTCATCAAGCTCCAAGTTGCTTTCTCTTGGGGAAGAGTAATTTCTTGGGATGATGGTCAATGTGTGCAAAGACATGAAAAGAACATCCCACCGAGGCTGTTGATAGCAACCACGTTCTCTACGACCTGGTTTCTACAATGTTATCATATGGAATCCTGGCCTGGACTAGGAGTCCCATGGCCAGGTGGGCTTTTCTTCCCGATGGGAGCCCCCATCCAAGATGGTGGTTACCCAGGATTGGGGACCTCTCACATAAAGTTTCAGGAACTCCTCTCAGTGGACTTCAGACCCCGTCCCATGGCATCCAGCTCAGTGCTGGATAGAGAGGAGATGCTCAGCAGACAGTAACTCACAACCTTCCTTCCTGCACATTCTTTGCTCAACAGCTCCTTGTTCACAGTGGTACATTGGACCTCGTCTCTCTCCTCTGCCGCTGCAAAATCCTTGAGGATGGGAACAGGGTTTGCTGAACCGATGAACCCGAGGTAGCATCGTCCCCTTGTACAAGCTTCACTGGACTTTCGCCAAAGGCTGTCTTTCAGTTTTTTTTTTTTTAAAGATTTTATTTTTTTAAAGATTTTATTTATTTGTTTGACAGAGAGAGATCACAAGTAGGCAGAGAGGCAGGCAGAGAGAGAGGAGGAAGCAGGCTCCCCACCGAGCAGAGAGCCCAATGCAGGTCTCGATCCCAGGACCCTGAGATCATGACCTGAGCCGAAGGCAGAGGCTTTAACCCACTGAGCCACCCAGGCACCCGGATGTCTTTCAGTTTTTGCCAACTCCCTTCTTAAGATTCTCTTCTTCCTCTTACAGGCAGGGCTTCCAAGTGAGGGCAGAGGGGCTGGGTTAGGAGGTAGTGTGGGTAAAGTTGGGGCCTCTGAGTTTATTTACCCATTGAGACATGTTAATCAGCTGAACAACTTGAAGAGTAGGGATCCTTTCATAATCCTTGTCCATTTTTTTAAAAAGATTTTATTTATTTGACAGAGAGAAACACAACCAGAGAGGGAACACAAGCAGGGGGAGTGAGAGAGGGAGAAGCAGGCTTCCTGCCGAGCAGGGAGCCCGATGTGGGACTCGATCCCTGGTCTCTGGGATTATGACCTGAGCCGAAGGCAGCCGCTTAACCAACTGAGCCACCCAGTTGCCCCTCATAATCCTTGTCCTTATTGTTAGAACACATCATAGCCATCAGCCCTGGACACAAAGACCAGAATAGACCTGAGGAAACCACCAGGTGCAGGGGCAGTTTCAGTTTCCACCCCAAATGCAGGTGAGAGAAGGTGGTGGGACTAAAGCATGGTCTTGGGTCTTGGTAATGACACTTTCCATCTGGAGACAGGGGCGTCAGCACAGGACCATGCCTTCCTAGCACGGAAGTCCCTCCCTCTCCAGGGCCTAGAGTCCTCCTTCCCCTTAAGTTTTTTGAAAAGTCTGCAGAGAATGCACTTGCTACAGAAGAATTCTCAAGGCTTTTTTTGGTTGGAGGGTCGCTGTGGACCATTTCCGTGGATGGTGTAAATGACTTCAGCGTTCAGGGTGGGGCAGAGGTCAGGAAATTAGGACTAAAGGTTAGTGTCCATGTCTGTTGAAGATCAACCAGAGTTTAAGAAGACGTATCTTTGATCCTATAAAGGAAATGCTTTCTGAGGCCTCCCTGAGGGGAGGCACTCAAGTGAAAGGAGAGAGAGAGAGAGAGGAAGAAGTAACTGGGGGGTGAAGGCTCTGGATCATAGGGCACTTAGTGGGGGCTCAGTCCATGCCTTAGCCATGATTTGGGCCTGCATAAGACTTAAACTGGTTTTTTGAGGTAGATGCACACGTTTAAAAATCAGGAGATTTCACAGACAATAGGGAATGTATGGCCTTTCTGGAAATGTGGAAAATCTTTGTGCAGCCTCTCAGCTAGAGCCCAGTCACAGCCCTGTCGTCCCCTACCTTGTCCCAGGAGCCCCCCTCCCAGCACCATGTGGGATCCTGCCAGGGATTCTGTGCATTCCCTTCACTCACCCCTTCACTCACCCCTTCTCTCCCCCCGGCACCCCACCTCTACCCTGGCATCTCCTCCCAACTAATACATCAGGGCACCCCCTGTTTAAAGCACCCCTCCCTCAACCCCTCCCCCTCTGGCTATCTACGGTGTTGTCCCTGTGGAACCTACCTGCTAGAAAGGGCGCTCCTTCCTTGCCTCCCACTCACCCTAGTGTCCCACCCATCGCCCCTGGGCTCCTCACCACCCCCCAAGAGCTGTTCTGGCTAATCCTTACTCTGCCCAGGGCAGTGTCTGGGTGCTTGGTGCTGTGCGCCCTCCCTTGTGGAAGCCCTCTCTGCCCTCTGCCAAGTGACACCTCTTGTCTCAATGTCTGTGTGGTTAGTGTGGCTTTCCCCTTCCTTCCCAGGCCTTTCCTGGGTGCGTCTCTTCCCGAAAGCTCACAGATGGCAGAATTTCCCATGGACCTGTCCTGGGGTCTTTATTTTTCTGACACTAGACTCTCTCTGGGTCACCTCTGGGGGCCTGGTGATGCCAGCCTGCTTTTCAGAGCTCCAGGCCTGACGTCCCCGATTTTCATTCCTGACTGCTATCCCCTCTTCATGGGTCTGCCCCTCGCAGATCTTTCCCTCTGCAGGTGGAGGGAACTTCGAGTAGAGGCCAGTCTAAAAGAAAAATCAGATCATGTTACTCTCCTGCTTCACATTCTGCAGTGGCTTTCAGAGAGCAGGCACGTCCTTGGCTCAGCCCAGGAGGCTGCCCTGACCCGACTGCCATCTCAGCCCCTCCAGCCTCCTGTGGGCACCTCTCCCTTCCAGCATCCTGATGCTGGTTCCTCGGGCTGTAGGTCCACAGTGCTCTCCCGGTACCTTCCACTCCCTGGTTTCCTTCCTTCCTCCCTCCTCCCTCCCCTCCCTTCCTCCCTCTTTCCCTCCTTCCTTCCTTCCTTCCTTCCTTCCTTCCTTCCTTCTCTCTCTCTCTCTCCCTCTCTTTCTTTCTTTCTTTCTTCTTTCCTTTTCAGATTTTATTTATTTATTTGAAGGGCGCCTGGGTGGCTTAATTGTTAGGCAGCTGTCTTCAGCTCAGGTCATGATCCCTGAACACTGCTTTGGGCTCCCTGCTCAGTGGGAAGCGTGCTTCTCCCTCTCCCACTCCCTCTGCTTGAGTTCTCTTTCTCTTTGTCTCTCTCTCTTTGTCAGATAAATAAATAAAAGCTTTTTTAAAAATAAAGATTTTATCTATTTATCTGACAGAGAGAGAGAGAAAGCAAAACCAAAAGCTGGGGGAGGGCAGAAGGCCATGGCAGCAGACTCCCCGCTGAGCAGGGAGCGGGAATCCAGCTGACTGATAGCAGGACATGATCCCAGGACTCTGACATCATGACCTCAGCTGAAGGCAGACAAGCTTAACCGCTTAACTGAGGCACCCAGGCACCCTACTCCCAGTTTTCCTGAGCATTTGAATCAGCACCCCCAGGCCCACGTGAGCCCCAGAGTCTGGGCTCAGTGTCCCTTGCTGTCCTGGGGGGCCTGGGCCTCCCTGGGTCAGCTCCCACGGGACTGGGCTTCTACTAGACTTCACGTCCAGTGGACTGTGCCAGGCACATAAGACAGATGATGGCAAGAGCTTCTGGCCGCCTTCCTGGTACTCACACACGGCTGGGCAGTCCTCCCTCATCCTTCTGGAAGCTGCTTCTAGCTTGTCTTGCAGTTTGCCTTCCCAACGCAGCACGTCTTGCCCTGCGATGTACTTCATCAACCTTTATTAAGTGTCTTGACGTTGAAAGGTGTTTGGGATTTGACCTCCTTCCTCAAAGGGCCTGATACACTGGGTGACGACGAAATCGTTTCAGTCAAAGAGCATTTCCGGAGAGCCGGCCCTGAAGGCGGCAGAGCCAAGCCGCGGAGCACAGGGATTCAGATAAAATCTGTGCCACTGAGAGGGACTCTCTGTGGCTTCGTGGGCCTCGGTTCAAACTAGAGCTGAGATCACGGTTATCCCTGTCGGGGCCCCTTGACAGCATCG
Source organism: Spilogale gracilis (assembly GCA_004023965.1). Lineage (NCBI taxonomy): Eukaryota > Metazoa > Chordata > Mammalia > Carnivora > Mephitidae > Spilogale > Spilogale gracilis. The sequence goes on along the minus strand of PITA01022949.1, from coordinate 5,731 downwards.
GAGGCTTTCCCCTGCCCCTGATGTTTCCTTGCAAACCAACTTCCAGGTCCCATACTTGTGTGGGCTTTGAGGCTGAGTTTCGTGTCGACAAGATCTCCCTGGTTCGCCAGAAAAGAACCTTTCCTGCCCCACCCCCCACGAGCCTCCCGCTATCTCTACATCAGCTTCTCAGAAGGATCCTGCCGTTTCCCTTGATTGTTAGAAACGCTAGAACGGCTCACAGCTCTCGCCTTTGTCATGGCAACAGGGCTGTCAGGGAGTCGTTCTGGTAAATAAGCAGATCGGGAGGTTTGATCAGAGAACCGCAGCTGCGCTTTGAGATACGGCTATGAGGTTTGGACCAGTGGGTTTTTAATTTTTTAATTTTTTTATTTTTTAAAAATCTTCTCCTCCTCCTCCTCCTC
>PITA01022948.1:0-29249 GCA_004023965.1 Spilogale gracilis | reverse complement strand
CGGCCTCAACTGCATTTCCAGTCACCAAAGAATGCCAAAAACAAAGCCAATTCCATCTTCTATTATTCTGAAGTTGCCCCTCCCTCCCCTGACTCATTAGGTCACAAACATCTGTCCCTCAGGAACTAAATCCTTGCTAGCCACTGGCCAAGAGAAACCTGGGACAGATCTGAAACCTGTCAAATAACTGAGACAAATAACTGAAACCCAGGCATGACTCAAACATCCTCACGTCACCCAATCAAGCCCCTCCCTTTCACCCAGACTTTCTCGGTAGCTTCTAACGACTTACACAGAGAAAGCAGCAAAATGTGTTGGCACCCACTACCCTCCCACCCACCCCCCAGCTCACCACGGTGGAGAGCGCCTTCCCAATACAGATGTGTACTAGGGTTTATAGGATTCAGTTCCTGCCCTCAGGACATTTGCAGGCAACTCAGAGACATGCACCCTGGTTTCTTCCTCTCATCCTTTCACAGAAAATTACAACTGGGTCCTATTTTTCCCCTAGCACCAGCTCAGTTTCGGGCCCAGGGTTAAGTATGTGCTTCCTAGATCATAAAAGCGAAATCAACAAAAACGATCATAAGCATAACATCAATCTAAAGACCTATTCTGGACATTGTGCTAAGTCCTTCTTCATTCCTGCTCCTGAGGATGCTTTTGTCTGAGAGTTTACTCTGGTTTTTCCTCTTCTGACAATGGAACGACAGAAACAGCACACCTCAAGGAAAAAGTCCCCAACAGTGGGAGCTGCAAAGAACCCTGCTAGGGTGACAAAAGGAGGTCCTTTCCATTTCACCTGCCAAATCCTTGAGAAGAACAGCTGGAGAGGGCTTGGCACAGGGACCCCCCCCCAGCCCCCTCTCCCCACACTCAGGATCTGTCTTGAGTCCAATCCCTTCACATTGACCCCTCCATTGGGAAGGTCTACCCTGGCCCCTGCGGAAAATCAGGCTGGCAGCTGGGCTGCCCTGGAGGGAGTGGCAAGTAGCCTGCTTCCTGGAGCATCCCCACAGCACAGCCCTGGCGACACCACGAGCCTTTAATTCTGCAAGAAGGTGGTTTGGCTGAGTTGCCCTCCCAGACTTTGGGAAGCCTCACCCCTTCCAGCGTGACCGACTGGAGCGAGGGAAAGCCCGCACGTTGCTGGGCCGGCCACACACAGAACACACCCTGTACCTCCGCAGGACGTGGATCTGGCCGCCACAACCCAACCCCGAGCCAGCAGCGCCTGTGGGTTCCGTGGGAGCAGGTACCCAAGCACTCCGCTGGAGCAGGAAGGGCCCAGATGGAGCCGCAGCTCTCTGGAGGGGCCCGAGCAGAGCTCTCTCCACCAGGCTGGCCTGGCAACAGTGAGTCTTCTTCCCACCCCTCTCCATCCCACCCTTCCTCGTCCCTGCTCCAGAGCTGGGAATTTCCATATTCAAAAATAGGCGTTTTTTTTTCAGGGAGGGACTGACTGGAGGCTGAGGAGTGGCCCAGATCCTTGCTTCTCAAAATGTAGTCTGCACAGCAAGGGCACACCAGCGCACCTCAGACTTTGCAGACCCTCAGGTGTGACCCGGGACCTTGACCTTCCGAATCACAAGCTGTACTTTAATGGCTCCCCAGGGGCTGTGCATACATAGTAAGGTGTGAGAAGCGCAGGACTACACCAACAAATGTTCTCTCCCACCCTTGGAAGCAGACGTCTGATATCCCAACTGAACATTCCTTGAGACTTCTACCAAGAATGCTAGTACGGACACTGCTGCTTCTGAGGCTGAGATTCCTTCCATGTGTGCCCAGAGCCAGGAGGCCACCCCCTCAAGACGTATTTCAAAAAAGGACGCACTTTTGGTCTGCTTCCTGCGGGGCACAGAATGGCCGTTTCAAAGGTCCTGCAGGAGGCCTGACCTTGCCTGACCCCTACACGCGTGTCCATGAAGGCCCGGGAGTTACAATGTCACTGCATAAGGGCAGGCCTTTCCACCGGAGCCACAGAGGCGGCCCACCAGGGGCTCCACGACTCTGAAGGCCCAAGAAGGTGGTGTGGGCTGCTGTGATATGCAGGCTGGCACGGCCACGGCCACCGGGAGCTGGGACACTCCCGCTGGCCGCTTTGGGCAGGAGGTCCTGGCACTGCAGTCCAGGGCCCACCTGCTTCAATGGCACACTTCTCTTGCCCTGGCAAGACAGAGAGACCCAAAGCAAGCACTTACTCCCACTACCAGCACCCAATGAATGTCCCCACCCAGGGAGAAGGACAACAGCAAGGCAAACGGGGGGCCCACGTGGCCTTGTCCGAACGATAGGGCAGTTCTTCCTTTCCTCCTGATGCATGTTGGGCTAAGTCTGCAGCACACTTGGATACAAAGTCAGCCCGAGGCTTTAGGGCACCAGTGTCCTCCTAGGAAAGTCTATAGAATGGGGCTAGAGAGAGTACCTACCCCCCAGGGCTGTGCGTTCCATGACAACCCCCAATCTGCAGATGAGGAAATGGAGGCGCAAAGCCCCAAAGTCCTTGTCCAAGGTCACAGGCTGACTCTTGGGTAGGACGGAGCAGGCGTGACAGCTAGGCAAGTCGGCTCAGAGGGAACAGTTAAGCACAGCTTAATGAATTTCTCCACCACAGGACTTCTCCAAGCCTGGGTGCAGCTCTCCAAGGGGGCGCTCAGGTGTGCCCTGACTCACAACGTTTTTCACAAGGTAAAGGCAAGTGCTCCACTGAACACACTTTGGGAAACACCGCTCTAAGGAAAGCTGGTGCTGGGACACAGAACCCTGGCCAGGGAACTGTGACATCATCAGGGGAACAGGTCTGTGAGCTGGGGCTGGGGTAACAGGGATGGATGTGGTTCTTTAGTGGTATGACGTTGGCCGGCCCTGCCCATCTACCAAACAGTTCGCATCGTCTAGGTCTACCACTCCTGGAGCCACACGGGCCAATAGTCCACACTAGTCCCCCTATGTCCCCACCATCCAAACAGCAGCCGTCAAAACACAGAGCCTTCACTGGCTGCCCCGCCCCATCCTCCAGCCCTAACAGGCCAAGAGCCCCGAACCCAAATCTCAGGCTGATCCTAAGTAGTTGCTGGACCCAAGGGCAGGAGACTTCAGAGTCTAGAGGTTCCTTCTGGCTCAGAATAAAAGTTCTGTTCGTTGTAGTCTGTGCCCCTCTGGGACCAAAAACGTTCAAGGAATCGAGGAGAAAACAAACTCACCACTTTGTGGAGCTATTTACAGGAAGCCTGCTTAGTGCCAGGCGTCCACTAGGTATTGTATACCCATTATTGCTACTCCTCATAAGCATCCTACAAAGTAAGCATCATTATGCTCCTTTTACAGATGAAGAAATCAAGGCTTGAGATGGCAGCCAGCCAAAGAAGCCCTGCTAATAAGTGTGAGATCCAGGATTTGCACTTGGGTCTGGCTGCCGAGTCTCTATTAATAAAGCGTGCATTTCCGTAAAGAGAGCCAGGAATGGGAAGCAAACACCCTCTGCTCGAGGGAAGGTCAGTGCAACTCCCCGGTGACTGGGACCCAAGAGTTTCTTCAAGGCCCCCCTGAGTGATCTGATCAGAGAGAATTAGCTGAAGGTCATCCAGTGCAGGCAATCCCCAAGACAAGGTTGAGGCAGCAGGGCCAATCTGGAATGGAGAATTCTGAGGCACTGGAGCTCCAGCCCTGAGTGGATGCATTGGACCAGACCCTGGGGAGTTACCAAGCCATAATGGGATCTGATATTTACATTAGTCACAAACCTGACAGAGAAAACGTGTTGTTTTCTCAGACACAGCCATGGAGATAATACCTCAGTAATTCCTTACAGGCACACAGGGCTTGATCAAGCCCAAACTTCTACAGGGAGGACAGCTCAAACTGAGAGCAGGCATGAGCGCATTACGCCTGCACATTCAGGTCCCCCAGAGGGAGCTCCCTCAGAAAGCGGGCCTCAGTTTCCCCAGACTAATCTGAAGAGAAGCAGACTGTGTGCTGGAAGAGGAGAAGGCGGGAGTAAAAATGCAGAGGCACTCCCAAGGCTGAAGCCCTAAAGAATTTGCCAGAAAACTGCAAAACACATTCTGAGCTAGAAACTTTCCCTGTAGTTTCTCAGCTCCTTCCAACCACTGACACTGAGCAGGACAGGGCAGCAGAAGTCACAGAATTCAGTCTCCACATTTTAAACATGAGGAAAAAGAGCCCAGAGATCTTAATTGACTTCTTCAAGGTCACGGCCGTATCCAGGCTGCCTGAGCTGCTCACGCTTCACTACAGTCTACAACTGGATTGGACCTCAAAACGTCACAGCCTCGTGAACACAGACCTCTGAGGAAACCTAATAGACAAAAACAACAATGTGAAAAAGGACGGCAAAGAACACAGTTCTGGGTGATTGTGCCCAAGTTCCCAACAGGGAGAAATGTGATTAGTGCTCTCATTTCCCCCCAAAAAAGTCCACATATCATTCTTTTCAAAACAGTAAAGTCACTCACCGCTGGAGATTCAGAGGCCAAAGGTGCAAATGATGAGATGCCCCGTGAGGCACACCCGTAGTCCCAGCTTCCTTCGATCAAGAGAGACAGTGCTGTCCCAGAGACTAAATACTTGTTATGTCAGGACACCCTGTGGAAACTTACCTCCCGTGGAATTTCAGATGCTAGAAACCAGCCCTCCATGGGAGCCCAGTTCCTGGTCAGACCATCTCGGGACTGAATGAGGCTGTGGGCCTACACAATTCTCTGCAAAAGCAGTCTCGGTCGGCTTGGGAAGCCTAGCACTAAAACCATTATTCCAAACTTAGGCCAAGTGCATTCTTCCATACGGCACCTCAACAACTACCAAATACCTGGTAAGTAAAAAAATGAAGGACAAAAAACCAGGATGGCAGTAAAAATACAGATCTTGGGGGTAGAAAAAAAAGCTCAGAAGAGGACTAAGTTACTCTTAATGAGCTGGCTAACCCGGTTCAAGTGAGTAAAGCACGGGCAGTTATTAAGAGATTCTGGACATCTTTTAAGAGTACTCTAAGGGTATTAAAAGTGACCTGACCTCGTTCTCCATTGGCCCCATAAACTCCCAAACAACTGTAAGCATGACTCTTCCAGGCTGATTTTTTGTAGAAACCTCTAGTTATGTCAACTCAGCTGGCCTCAGAGCTATAAAATATAGCCAAATAGACAGGGATCATTTTTTCTAGTGATCATTGCCAAAAATCTCTTTTCTTGAGAAGACTGACAGAAGTTGTGCTTGGTCATCATTTTTGAAAGAGACTCTGTGTGAGCAATCCAATCAGCATTTCATCACAGGGACTGTAGTGACATCCGTGGACCCCCTAGGGTAAAAGGACGGGGAAGCAGTGCTTAAAAGCCCACGATCACAAAAACACCACAACTTATTTTGACTGATGGAAAAAGTTTTTGTTACGATCAAGAATGCCAATTCCTTAAGGATAAGAAGGTTGTTAAAAACTGCACCGAAACCACTCGGTGGTTTTGAACATTTTAGATGCCCACAACCAGTAGCTATCCCTCCCTAAGGGCAGACACAGACTCTCAGTAAAGGAAAAACAAACAAACCAACAAACAAAAAAACTCCAAGACTGAAGATGGTGAGAGGAGGAGGAGGTGAGTGAACGTGAGATCAAGAAGGCTCTATGAACAAGAGGTTAAGAGGAAGGCTAAGGCAAGAAGCATGGTCTCAAAAAAAAAAAAAAAAAAAAAAAAAGGAAGCATGGTCTCCAAATCTCATGGTTCTGACTTTGCTTAGCCTGTTCACTTCTCTGGAACGTGGGAGGTTTCCCGCCTGGACCAGTAAGGAGACACGTCCATGGCAGAGGAGGTAACTCCAAAGCTGCCTAGCCCACACCTGGAAGCCTCCGGAGAAGTGGGAGGAGGACGAAGAGAGAGATAGCTTTTATTTTTCTCCCTTATTTCCAACACACCAGTATTTTCCAAAACACAAATGTGCTGCCACAAAACACAGCTGAGCTCCAGCACCAAGCTCGGTGTATAATTAATGATCAAGAGAGCGAGCCTGGGTTCACCCTCATGCTTCGCCCACAGCCTCTGGCTTCCCTACTTCCCATAGCAACGAGCGGGGCTGCTACAAGTTGCAGGGCCCTGTGGAAGTTTGAGGGGTCCCGGGAATAAGTTTACTCTAAAAAGGTGTGAACATCGGATCCAAGACCTGCTTCTACCTTCCACTGCTCCCCTACTGCCTTTGATCTCCCCTCCCTCCTAAAATGTTGGCACTGTGAAGTTCCCTAGGACGGGAATTACTCCAACACAATGCAGCTCAGTCCCTCTTTTTTCCAGTTCTTTCTTTTTCATCCTGCAGTTTTCCTTGGAAAACTGCACCAGCCCCTCACCTTCAGCCAGTGCACGCGGAGCGGGGTTGGAGGGAAGAGGACACCTCTAGGGACACGGCGACAGACCAGGCAGTCAGCCTAGCAACCATACTTAAGGTGTAGTGAGCCTGGGTGCTGGTGGGCGTCTCTGCGCCAGGAATAGCTTAAACCTACATCCAGCCACATCAAAAGCGGCCGGGAGGAGGCTCCGCGCGAAACCGCGGCCTCGGAGGCTCTCGCGCGGACCTCTTTGGTCCAATTGCCTGCTGCTGGCGGCATTTCCGGGGACCTAAGGCGGGTGGCGTGGGGGCGAGAATATTGAGGCTGAAGAACGTGGGGTGGGGGTATGTTCCAGGAGAATATCTAAGGCCTGGGGAAGAAGGTGACATCAGATGTGCGACCTCCCCACATTCCTAAAGTGGCAGCCTCCGTGGGTTGCCTCCAAAACTGGGATGTCTCTCCCCAACTTTCCCTCGCTGTCCCCGAGGTCCCCCCACTTCCTCTGACCAGGTTCTTCCCCCTGGGATTCCCCAGTCCAAAAGATTTTCTCCCCTGCCCAAAGGGTTTCCCCAACCGTCCGACTCCGCGAACTCGTCTCCCCAACAGGTTTCTAGAGTGCGGGCCGATGTGCTCCCCCTCTCCTACCACCAGGAGCCCCGCTGCGGCGGGCGAGACCCGCGGCACACGCACCCGGAGGCCCCCAGCGGCCTCGGGTCCCGCGTGCTCCGCTCTCCCTACCCCGCACCCCGGCCCCTGAGCTGCGCGCGTCCCCCCGCCCGGCCCCAACCGCAGCCGCCGGCGACCCCACCATAAGGGGACGAGACCGGGCATCCGCGTCCCCGAGCGCACCGGTCGGGGGCAACTCCTCGGCCCCGGCGCGCTACCCGCCGCGCCTAGGTGGGCACGGGGAGAGCCGAGGGAAGGGCAGGCGGCGCGGGGAAGGCAGGCAGGGATGGAGGGCGGCACGGCGCGGTGAGGAGCGAGGAGGTGGGCTGGCGCAGGGGGGCGGGCGCCCAGGGCGCGAGTTACCTTCGTCTTGCCCCCGCAGTGGCAGCAAACGGTCCACAGGTACTTGAGCGTCCGCCAGAGCAAGATGATGAAGAGGCCCCCGAAGAAAGTCACCATGGAGGAGGCCAGGAAAGCCCACCACATGCGCTGGCCCCGGCTGTCGCACGGCACCTCCATGGTCATCGGGATGATGAGCGCATCCATCTTGGGCTCGTGGACCGAGGACGAGGAGGAAGAGGAGGAGGAGGAAGAAGAGGAGGAAGAGGAGGAGGAGGAGGACGCGTCTAGGCTGAGATGGTTCGCGTGGATATTGCTACTCATTCTAAGACTGCTGCCTCCGCCGCCGCCGCCGCTGCTGCTGCTGCCGCCGCCGCCGCCGCCACCATTTGCCATAGCTAGCAACGGGCAGCCGGCGCAGGGGCTCGGGGGAGCTCCTCCCGCCGCCAGCGCCACCCCGAACACCCATCAACAGCCATATTGCTGCTACTGCTGCCGCCGCCGCCGCCGAGCGCGGGGAGGGGGCGGGGAGGCGCCTGGGCTCGGGGCGCTGTGCGCGACCTGGCGGGGTGCGCCGAGATATATACGGCGAGCCGCCGCCGCCCGCCCTCCCCCCGGCCGCCCGCCCGCCCGCCCGGGGGGGGGGGGAGGGGAGGGAGCGCGCGGGCTGCTCCCCGCCTGGGCCGGCGCCCCGCTCGCCCGGGGCTACGCCGGCCCCGAGCGCCGAGAGCCAGGGGGCGCCGGGGGCCACCCGCGCCCGGGGTCTGCGCCGCCCCCGGGCCCGCCCCGGCTCTGCGCGCCCGCCCGCCGTGCGCCACGCGAGTGCGCTGCGCTCCGGTCCGGGACCCTCCTCGCGCGCAGCTGGCACCGCTCACCCGCCGCTGCTGGCTTATTAGGCGGCAACTAGTTAATAATGGGTAATCAGCCCCCTCCTCCGGGACGCCCCCGCGGCAGCTCGTCGTCCCCGGCTGCGCTCGGCTCCGGCTCGCTGCCCCTGCGCGCGCCGGGCCACGGAAGGTCCACCGGGTCCCGCTGCCGAGCGGTCCGGACCGCTAGCCCATGGCCTCCGCGATCCTTGAGTCGCGTCGCCACGCCGCTCAGCCTCCTCGGCCTCCGCTCGTTCTTCCTCCTCGCCTCCTCCGGCTCCTCCTGGTCTCCGTCCTCGCCGCCCGAGCCTCTTCGGCGCGCTCCCCGCGCTCCCCGCAGCCGCCAGCAGCAGCAGCTGCAGCAACTGGAGCGGGCGCGGGCTCAGGCCGCCTGAGACGGGAGGGGAGGAGGCTCACAGCGCCGGCTGGCCTCGGCTCGGAGCTGGGCAGGGGACAGGCTGACCCCTCGGCGGCCCCCTGGCAAGCGCCCCTGACCCTCAGAGCGCAAAGTAGAGCGCCCCAAATCAAGACTTGGGATCGGGCGCCTCTCTCCAAGGTGCTGCGCCCCCAGCCGAGCGACCCGGCGGGGGGGGGGGCGGGGGGGGGGCGAGAGGATGGCGGGGCACCTCTGGCAGGCCGTTTTTGCCAAAGGAGTCCCCGGTGGGGAGGGAAGAAGTGACCAACTATCGGCATCACAGGCCGGACACCCCCCCAAATCCTCGAGCTTCGGGAGTGAGGACACTTCTCCAGCGTACACACCCTAGTTCGACCCCCTCTGGCCTCTGGTTCTCTCTTCTCTACCTCTTTCCTAGGTGCCCCAGGGCCCCACGCATGACTGGAGACTGGCGGGTGGTCTGTGGCCCTTGACGGCAGCAGGTGGGTTTTCTGCGTTTTCCTTATTAAGGGACAGAGGCTGCCTGAGAGTAAAAAGAGATGAGCAAGGGTGGCCTCAGGGATGATGCAGGCTACATTAGATAAGTTCTCCCCCTTTATCTAGCCCCAGGCCCCATCCTGTGAGGAGGGTAGCTGGGTGAAGGGCACTCTAGGGGCCATTCAAGCCTGCTTTTCACCATTTAGGGTCTTCCCTCCTAGCCACCCCCCCTTAAAGAGGAGGAGGAGCCTGTTTTGTTCAGCAGCCTCTATCCCTACACCACAGGGGAAAACGTCTTGTGGTGCTCTCAGAAATTTTGCTCCCTCTGTACACTGCCCTTCCCCTTGGCTACCAGCCGGACCACACAAGTTCTTCCAGTGCTAATTAGAAGGAAGATGGTCACACTCTCCCCCGCCCCATTGCCCACAGTGGTTTCCCCAAAGTTTCCAGCTCATTAGTTTAGGCCTAATTGGAATTATCAAGTTCCTTTCAGCTCTTCCTTCGGTGAGGGCCAAGTTAGCATCCTTTACTGTCCAGGCCCAGCGCTGCTTCTGCAGGGCCCAGAACTCAGCCTGGAGGTGCTGGGGAGCACCCGAGAAGGGAGACTTGGCTGGGCAGAGAGACGTAAGGGAAAGTTTGCTGCTTCTCCAAACCTCATCCAGAATATGTTCATTGGGCTCAGGACACCTACCCATTAGAAAAGGGTCAGGGCCAAGGTCAAAGGGGAAAATAGAAGGAGGTAAGAGTTCTTGAGAATTCAGTACTCAAAAAGCAATGCGTAAAAGGGAGCAGCACCGGCTGTTATACACAACTGATGAATCCTTGAGCACTACATCAAAAACTAATGATGTATATTGGGTAACTGAACATAATAAAAAAAAATCCTACTGTTCAAAAACAAAGCAATGCATAAAAGGGAGCTACAGATGGTATTTTCCAGAAAGCAAAACTGTCACCCAGACAGTACCTATAGCCTCATTCTTCATGTTCAGCAGCCTCTCTCAACACACCTATGCTTCGTTTGTCCCTGGAAAGACCCTGGGTTCTTCCCAAGACTGGGTTAAGAGTCAGCCCCAAAAGTGCTGTGGAGATGTTGCAAGAAGGTAACTGTGACCTTGAGACTGTTTTGATTTATTAGCCTTCTAAATGGCTGTACTTTGCTCCCTTTGGGCCTTAGCATATGCTGAGAAAGTTAAGGACTTTCCTTAAATCAAGTACAAGATTTGAAATTTAAAAGTAAAATACCCATATCGTAAAAAGAGCAGGGGCTGACAAGACTGTCTGCTCCCAGGCATATGAAACCCCCGGAAAGGGTTCCCTTCTCTTAAAACTGAGCTTCCATACACCAGGAATCCTTCCCAGGACTTCCTGGACAGCCCCCGTGACCTGAGTTCTCCCAAAGTACCAGTCTGGGGCTTCTAGCAAGAAACCACTCCTTGCTGTGACCTCACCCAAACCGCAGAATCCCCACCTGTGTTTCTCCCTCACTGTCACCTTTGTCATCCCATCGTCCTGTCTCCTGCTCTCTTCATCACCTGTGCCAGTGCTGGTTGAAGGTTTTACCAACTTCTGTGTTAGACAAAACCTAGTCTGTGTTGGGATTCATCAGAGTCCCTTGCCATCAAGGTCAACCCCAGTCCCATGCCACCTCCCAGGACAGCCCCACTGGTAGGCAGTGAATGAGAGTGCCACTGTCCACCAGAAAGATCCCTCATCAGGCTTTTGCCCACCTCTCCTGCCACTAATCTCAGCCCCAGGTTTGGAAAACTCACGCCTGGCCTGACCAATTGAGGAAAAAGTTCTACACAGATGGAATGTAACCTCAAAATCAAAAGGAACCTTCAGTGCCTTGAGCTTATCACGTTTCCTCACTTGTAAAACTGGAATAAAAACAGGAACTGCTCTGCTTACCTACCTACAAATAACAAAGGATTATTTGTAAGGACGAAAAAGAAAACATCATACAGGTGTGGGCTGTGACTACTGTGACCAAAAACACAGCCGAACACCGACCACATCTTCTGACCCCAAACCAGGTACTCGTGTGTGTGCGGGCACCAGACGGCGGGGGACAGGAGTCCAGGCAGAGCTAGTACTCCTTGCCCCCATCTTGCTGTTCTGCACCAGACGAGGCCCCTCAGTTGGGATAAGGACTGAGGCTAAGTGTCCCTGCTCTCTGCTGCAACCATTATGCCGTGGCCTGGAGGGCCCAAGCAGTCTGCAGACAGACTCCATGGCAGAGCAGAGAGAGGCACCTACAACCAGGCCCAGGGCATTCCCCCTCCCCTAGGTGTGTCTGCAGGCTGGGAACCAGGGACCCTCGGGCAAGAACTGACAGCCTAGCCACAAAGCCCAACTTCAGCCTCCTCCCTTCTGAAAACAGTATAAGCCACGTATTTATTTCTCAGTACATTTATAAATGTTTTGGGGGGGCCTCTTTGTCATGTGAACACATGCCTATGGCAGCTTTCAAAGCCAATCAGGGTTTTAGGTTTCTGAAGTATTCTCATCGCAACAGTCTCAACTGATGTAAAAGAAATAAATAAAAGTACATCAGCATGCAAACTGAAAAAGCAGAGCAACTAAAGTAATACCCAAGGAGAAAAAAGAAGCCTATTTACCTAAATGTTGGCCCGACATCATAACTAAAGGACGCTGGATTTCGTTTTTTGGGGGGCCTGGACCCAGTTCCAGTACCCTTGACTAACTAATCACCGTGGTTTTGCTGGGGAGCCAGGTGGACAGCATCAGTGATCTTGCGCCCTCTAGTGGCCCTTTCTGGCACTTGACATTATTTGGTGACTGAAAAGGGGGCTATTAATACATTCTGAAATTCCGTGTGAAAATTTCAAAGATCCTGCAACCACAATAATATTAATGACCTACTTTTCAGTCCTACCATCATATGAAGCATCATGATGCAGACGGCTAACAGGGTTGGTATTGTTAACGTGCTTTAATGTCAGAATTCTAAGCTGTAACTACACTTGGTAACCTTCCATTACCGTCGTGTTCTGTTCTAAATGGTTTAGGTATTCTCCCCTTCCTTACTCTCTTCAGTCCCTATAGTCTCTTTCTGGCATAAGAAAGGACAGTAGCCATTCTCCCATTTTACAGCTAAGAAACTGGGTCTTAGATCTGTCAAGTTACTCGCCATGACAACAGTGCCTGTGCCTTTGGAGCAATTTCTCCCTTTGTGACTCACACTGGACAAGGAGGAACACAGTGGTCCACTGCTGAAACCATGCCCATGAGCCTTAAGTTCCTGGAGGGAGCATTGGTCCCCAGGATGAAGAGAGAAACTCAGCAAGCTTTGGAAGGGTTTCTTTATAATAAATATTTGTTTACTTCTACTTATAAGAATAACTCAGACTCAAAGAATTTGGAAAATAAACATTTTGTAAAGGAATATAAAAATTACCTAGAACCATAGCCCACAAGTAATCATAACTGATATTTTCATATATTTCACATTATTTTCTTAACAGGGTGTATTTTTTAAAAATTAGAGTTAGATTGAACATCTAACTTTTATCCTATTTTCCCTTAAAATTAAATTATAAGTATTTTTCTCCATGTCATGTTATATCACCAAAAAAAACACTTTTTAACTGAATAATATTTCATTAGATGGCATAATGCTAACATTTAGATTATTCCAAAACTTAACATTTTTTAAATAAGCCCTAAACCTATGTATAAATGATCCACAGGAGATGAAAAGATAGCCCAAAGGTCTCTGCTGATAGTCTTACATCCTAGACACTGTTCCCATCTTCTAGGGAGGGTACATGTGTGAGCCAGCCAATCTGTGGAATACCTCCCATCCTTGCCCCCAAATCACTGGTCTCAGAGCAGCCAATGCTGAGTGAAGAATGTGACGAATAGTGTCCTGTCATCCTCTGCCATCATCCCTAGGGCCAGCCAGGATACAATTTGCAAAAATATAGTCTTCATTCCCCTACACTACCTCGTTGGCTGGGTCAGGGTAGACCTAGCTCGTGGACCATGACCTGGTGTGAATTCAACACCCACTTACATTCCACAGGACTTCCAAAATAACAATTCTGCAAATTCCCATCTCCCTTTCATTCTCTGACCTATGTTCCTGCCCCCGAATGCCCATTCTATAGATCTTGCTTCTGGGAGGTGGGCAGGGCAAAATCTAGTCCACCCATTTTTGCTGGTGGGAAAGGAGGAGCTCCCCAAACCAGACCAAGAGGCTTTCTAATCTTTCTTAGAGGATCCCTAATTCAGTTTTTGTAAAAGCAGTGGTTCAAGATCTGGGCAGTCTAGTACACAATTCATCCCTCAGGCTGCAAGGTGCTCTAATGACTACACTATATAAGGGACTGTGCAGATGAGCCGAGGGCTTCTGTCCTGCCTCTGCCCCGATGCTTGGGTAACATTTGCATGTAAGGACAATGCTGAGACCCTCCTTCCCACTTATAAGACCTCTTGAGCATAAGGGAAGATGAATCGGAAGCCAGACATCCTGTGGGATTCATTGACTTCTCCTTCTGACTTGCTGTGTTCATGTCTGCTTTGGGCACAACGGTATCCAGAGCAGGGTCCATCCGTTCCTTCCATACTGACGACTGGTCTCCCTGGAGGTCCCATCCCTCCTTCAGCTCTAGCAGCTATCTCACAGTTACCAATCTTTCTCCTTCCCAAAGATGAGGTCATGATTTCATGGCTTCAAAAATTATAAGCTATAGTATTTTTATGAGAGGTAAGAACATCTGTATGAGACCAAGAAATCCTGCTTCTGCAAGGTTTTTGAAAACTAAACAAGCCAAAACCCAAGCTATCAATATCCTGGGAGTTGCAGAAGGATAAGACATACAGGAAATGGACCAATAAACTGGATGCTGGGTTTAAAAAGGAAAGTTTATGAAAGGTTTTCATGAAAGGGGTCTGCTATGTTTGGGCAGAAGAAGACAGATTCCAAGAATGCAGGAAACACAATTCTAGAAAGGCTGCCCGAGGACAAAAAGGAGAAGTAGATGCTCACCATTGGCCACGACCTGAGTCCTTGAGTCTGCCACCAAGGGAATTCTTTTGCATGGCTCTCCTGATTCAGGAGAACTACCCGGCCATTCTAGCAAATGCAAACACACAGAGGTTTTCCAGGTGCTTGAGGCCACTGTTGTTGGGAGGCAACCACCGAGGACTTTACCAGCTCTTCCCTCCTGGGGACCTCTGGCCTGGGCTTTAGGATCGCAGAATTTAGATGCTTGGGAGACTTGTGGAAAGACACCTCGCACTGTGCAGCTGGAACAGAGCAGATGGTTAGAGACACATGCTGCCAGGTATGTGGCTGAGTCTTCGCTCTCAGAAAGCCTCCAGGAGCATCAGGAACCTATGCTAAACGAATTTTCTGCAAGGTGCTACACTGAATTGGAGGCTTCCAAGAACCCCCTTTTGGTGATCAATAAATCTCATTTTGTTCTTCCCTCCTTATAACAGAATCTAAAGCTGTTAAGTTGAACAAAGTCACCCACAAGCTGCCCTGAAGTCCTGGGAACTCCCTGGGAGATGGACAGCCGTGGACTTAAAGCTTTTAATTTGACTTGCCCTTGGCTCTTCTACCAAGATCTGTCTTGGTGACACTATCTGAGACAGACTGACTGGTATGCGTAAGTGGCTTTCATTTCAGAAGGTAATACATATTCTGTTTGAAGCACGATGGCTCGGGTGGGAATTCAAACCCCTTTATCATTATCATAGAGGCTCCATGGTTCATAATCTGGTGACCACTGAAATGGCTTTCCATTAAATTCAATAGGGAGACCGTTTAAGTCAGAGCTGATCTGAAGCCTGCACAGAATCGATCCCCACATTGCACTGCCCAGAGAGTCTGCTCTGCTCTTTCATCCACGGGTCTTCCAGGGAGAATGGCGTCCCCCGCACCTGGGCGCTGATCACAGGCAGAGAAATGGCAGGCGTACACGCCCTTCCGTGCGGGGCAGTGACAGTCCTGATCACGGGATGACCACTCGACGTGGCCCCGGGTTTAATGCAAGGACTTCCCCTACTCTCAGATCATCTTCACAACGTTACCCTCATGCTGCCTTTACTAGTATTTACTATTTGTCTCCAACTGACTCCTATTCAGTTACTCAAATTTATGTCAAAAGGAAATCTTACAACACTAGTTTTGTGGAGAACCAGCATTGCCATAAATATGAGGGAAATAAGTGATAATAAAAACAGAAGATAGAAATCGAAGTATATAAATAATAAATAGAAGGAAAGTGTAAAAACAGACATAATGAATAAAAGCGATGTTATCAAATCAGAGCTTCATGTTGTCAACTGAAAGCTGTCACCCTGAGGCCGGCACTCCCTCTGCTAAATTGAGAAACTGCTGAGGGTCCTAGAGGTGGTAGAGGCGGGCCACCGTCTCCATGGCAACTAGGTTTCAGAAAGAATTAAGCAGGGTACTGCTTTCTCACTGAATACCAAGACCGGGTCTGAGATAACCTCATCCTTGCGCCACCCAGTCACTCAGCTCGTCCTTTGAGAAACGCTGTCCTTCCCTATTTGCGGGAGTTCCTATAGGATCCTATTATAGCAAGTTTCCCTCAACAGATAGAGGTGGCTGTGAACCAGATAGGTCAGGTATCCCCTCAGAGTCACACACAGAGCTTATATTTGTTTGGAGGCCTTTCTACAGGTCAGTGGACGACAGCACCTTTGGGGGTGATGCCCTTCAACCCTTCACTGGGCCCTCAGAACTCTAGAGCTGGGAGGATCTCTGAGGTCTTTCTGTCTGACTTTTTCTTTTGAGAAGAGGACAGTAAGGCTTAGAGGTATGAAGTAACCTGTCCAAACTCTTTGCTCACCAGTAGCTGAGCTGAAGTTCAAATCCAACTCTCCCATTCCTTATCTGATGCCTTCTCTGCCCCTCAAGGCCCACCAGGTCAGCAGATGGGCCTGTTGAGGACCGGGGTAGGGAGGCTGTGAACTTTCCTCACCAACTTTCCTCACCAGCAGAACATCTCTTCTGCTCCCAGCAGGTCTCAGAAATTCTTTCTTACTGACCTTTCTTTAAAATGCTAATCTAGGTCTCAGGCTCCATGGGGCCCTTTACCCCATGGGGAGCCCACTACCCCAGTGGGTCCCCCACTGTGGGTCAACACAGAGGACCTCAGAAGTCTCCTAGGCTGGTGGTTGCACCGGGAAGTTGGCCCCCAGGACATCTGGGCCTCTGTGCAGCCTGCAGGGATAGAGTCTTCCTAGTTAGCCCACCAAAAGCTCCCCAGTGGGGGGCGTTCAATGCAGCTGATGCATCAGGCAGCCCAGCATCTGGGCCCCTCCCTGGAAGCCAGACACAGCCTGAGGCCAAGATGGGAGCTTTGAAGAACTTCTGTGGGATGAGCCCCGGGGTTCAGGCAAGCCAGGGCCTTTCAAGGCCACAGGGAGGCTGGTGGGGGTGAAGGCGTAGTTATGGGATGGAGCTGTGCGGAAGTTCACAGGAACAAAAGGGAGAGGAACTTGGAGAGGAGGAGAGAGAAGAAATGAAGTGAAATGTTAAAGGAAGGAGAGGGAGAGAGATAGAGACAAAGTCCAAGAGAACCAGAAAGAAAGAGACATGAGACCCAAGACACCAGGAGACATGGAGACACACAGCTGCCCCACACGCTTGCCTCTCCCGGGTGCCCCACTTCCCTGGGAAAGCAAGCCACAACTGTGGCTCTAACACAAGAAGGTTCCAAAGCTCCAAAGCTTCAGCGGTAAGAAAAAAGTCACTTCCCCTGTAAAGGGATGACCCCGATCCTGGTGGCCAACCGCAGCAGGTGAACTTCACATCCCCTCCACCCAGCCCCCCGCCCCCCAACCCCCACACTCTGGGCTGTCGCATTGTCCTGGAGAACAGATTTTGGAGGTGCTGGGTCTGCCTGGGAGACCCTGTAGCTCTAGTAAATTCTCCTGGTTTGCTGGGGGTGAGCCTGAGCTCTGCGAGTGGAGGTGACATGAAGAAGGAATCCCTTCATTACGAGTACTTTCCCCTCACCGGGATGAAGACTGACAATCAGACTCAGCAGGATCGATATCTAGAAATTGCCATGCAGCCAAGAGAACCTCCCATCGTCCAGGCTGTGACGCCTCATCACCATTATCAGCCTGAAGTGTGACAGGATCCTGGAGAATCCTACCCAGCCCTGCCTGCCTGTCAGAGAAAGTCATCAGGACACTGGTCTCCCTGGCTGATGGAGTAGTACTTCAAGGCCAAGGGCAGAGCCAGAGAGGGAGAGAGGGAAGAGTCTCAGCCTAACATGTCCTCGTCCCCTTCTCCAGGGCTCAGCTCCCCAACTCTGCAAAGGAAAAAGCATTATTTATTTATTGGGTAAATATTTATGAAGCACCCACCATATGCCACGCGCTGTGTGCTAGCACAGTTCCAATAAGCAGCCTTCCCACCCAGAGCAGAGCTCCCTGCACCACACGAGGCGTCCCTGGAGAACCCAGCACATGGAGTCAAGTGTTTTTACATCATAACCGAGTGGAAGTGCATGTTCAGCCCTGAAATAACTATGCGTGCCGGCTGGGGAGTTGACAGAACCAGGTTCGAATTTTAGCTCTGCTCCTCTCCTGGGCTGTGGGGTCCAGGTTATGTTTCTGAGGTTCTCGAATTTCAATTTCCCCATCTGTAGGGTAGCGGGGAAGTGCCTCTTGAAAAGTTCTTATGAGGCTCAAATGAAAGAATGCAGGTCAAGCCCTTAGCACAGCACCTGGCTCGTGGTATGTCTGGACCCTTTACTGTCACTTGCTACTATTAATAAAAGCGAGTAGGTGGTTATATAAAGCTTGTTTTGGCTTTCTCAGTGGCTCCATCCTCTGAAGCATACAGTGAGATACCTCCCTCTACACGCCGGTCCATTGCCATGTTGCCTTGTCTTTGCACCCCTGTCTCAACCCAGGAACGATGGTGTTCCTGTTTACCCATCTCTGTTTGCCACAAAATGTTGTCTCTTCTCCTGCATCTAAAGAATTGTTCCATCCTCTTTTTCCCCTTTCCAGAACCTCTGCTCATTTCTCTTCTCCCAAGGCAAGCTGCATTCTCTGGTCCCAAGATACATGTCTCAACAACAATAAAAATCTCACATACTCGGGGGTGCCTGGGTGGCTCAGTTGGTTGAGCGGCTGCCTTTGGCTCAGGTCATGATCCCAGGGTCCTGGGATCGAGTCCTACATCAGGCTCCCTGCTCAGTGGAGAGCCTGCTTCTCCCTCTCCCTCTGCCTGCTGCTCTGCGTGCTTGTGTTCTCTTTCTTCTCTCTGTCATATCAACAAATAAAATATTTTTTTAAAATCTCACATACTCAAAAGCAGAAAGCTTGGAGGGAACACATGGTAGAGAAATGGGTCCCCTTCCAATGAGGGGGTAAAGAGATTTAGTTATCTTTTTATATCTCATCCATATTATTAGCAAAGATGGGTGTTTCCTAGGTACCTACTATGCACATGAAAGTATATTAATTGCTGGGGAAAAAAAGATACACATCTCAACTGAGGCTGGGAAGGATTCCCAAAGATAAACCACATTGAATATGAACGCACAACCCAAAACTTCAAAACCCATGAAAAAGCAATCACATCATATGCAAAAGCTTATGCAAAAGTCAATAAATAGAAGGAAGCCAAGCTCCTATAATACTGCCAAGAACTTCAGGTAAGAGAATAATATGATGGAGACCATAAAATTAATGACTTTAAATTATTAAAGCTTAAAAGAAGGAAATAGAAAAAAAAAAAACTAAAAATAGAACAACCACAATAGAACAAAAACCAGTATTTGAAAAAGAACCAAAAAGAACTTATGGGCAATTTCTCTTAATGGCTGCTGAAGTTTTATAATTCAGTTTGTAGGACAAATAGTAGATTGGACTTGGTTGAGTTTAAGAATTGGGCAAAAAAAAAAAACCGGTCTGAGAGATATACCCAGAACATAGTGTATGAAAGGAAAAAAGAAGGAAAGAAGAGCATTGACCCAGTAAACAGCACAGATAAAACAAGAATGCCTGTTCTGTAATATATCTAATGAGAGTTCCAGGGGAGTCTGGGTGACTCAGTCAGTTAAGCATCTGCCTTTGGCTCATGTCATGATCCCAGGATCCTGGGATCGAGTCCTGAGTAGGGCTCTCGGCTCAGCGGGCCAGTCTGCTTCTCACTCTACCCTTCCCCTCTGCTCATGATCTCTCTTTCTCAGTCTCTCTCTCAAATAAATAAAATATATATATTTTTAAAGATTTTATTTATTTGACAAAGAGAAACACAGCCAGAGAGGGAACACAAGCAGGGGGAGTGAGAGAGGGAGAATCAGGCTTCCCGTTGAGCAGGGAGACTGATGTGGGACTCGATCCCAGGTCTCCAGGATCATGACCTGAGCCGAAGGCAGTCGCTTAACCAACTGAGCCACCCAGGCGCCCCAATAAAATATTTTTTTTTAAAAAATGAGAGTTCCAGGAAAAGACCAAAGAGAAGAGGGGGAGATAATATTCAAAGAGAAAGTGGCTCAGAATTGATGAAAAAATAAGAAGTCACAAATTCAGGAAAGACAGTTCTAAGCAGGATAAATAAAAACCCACCTACAGATGCCTTGAAGAAAAACTGTAATTCACCAAAGTCAGAGAGGAAAATATTCAAAGCAACAAGAGAGAAAGTGAAATTACCCACCGAGCAATGACAATCAGTAGACTTCTCAACAACAAAACTGAAACCAGGCACAGCAAAACAATACCTTCAAAGGACAGAATGAAAATAACTGTCAACCAAAAATTCTATGCTGAATGACATTGTGACTCAACCGTGAGGTTGAAATAAAAGGTTTTTAGACAAGTGAAAACTGAGAGAATCTGTCACCAACAGACTGGCCCTCTAAGAATTTCTAAACGATGAACTTCAGGGGGTCAGCAAGTGAACCTAGACGAAAAGACACTGATTCCTATATAAGAAATACTAAACAAGCTTGATTTATAAAGCAACAACATTATTATTAAGGGTAAATTTTGGAACCCAAATACTAAACACAGTAACATGTGAGTGCATCAGTCTTCAGCATATCAATATTCATCAATTGTTTGTAAGAGGTTGGAAACACACATTAACTTAAGATTGTGAGCTCAAGGGAACACGTTAAAAAAATGAAAACCAATGGACAGCTCCCAAATCAAAGAAGATGAAGAGGGAACTAAAAGCAGAGAAAAGGAGGAGGAAGAAGCAACATAAAGTAGAGTAAACAGAAATAATAAAAGAAAATGATGCCTACAATCTAAAAGACAAAAATAACAAGTGCTGGCGAGGATGAGGAGAAAAGAGAACCCTTAGAGGCTGTTGGTGGGAATGCAAGTTGGTATAGCCACTGTGGAAAACAGTACAAAGGTTCCTCAAAAAATTAAAAGTAGAAATACCATACAGTTCAGCAATGCCACTTCTGAGTATTTATCCAAAGAAAACAAAAACACTCACTCAAAAAGATATCTATACCCCACGCAACATTATTTTTTTAAAGATTTTATTTACTTGAGAGAGAAAGAGAGCATAAGTGGGGAGTAAGACGGGGCAGAGGGAAAAGGAGAAGCAGACTCTCCACTGAGCAGAGAGCCCATCGTGGGGCTCAGTCGCAGGACCCTGGGATCATGACCTCAGCCCAAGGCAGATGCTCATAACAGATGGGGTCACCCAGGCACCCACGTTGCAACATTAATTACAACAGCCAAGACAGAAAAAGGACCTAAGTGTCCACGGATGGCTGAAAGGATAAAGAAGATGTGGTTTTATATACATATATACACACACACATACACAAGGAAATACTGTCAACCATAAAAAAGAATGAAATCTTGCCATTTGCCACAACATGGATGGATCTTAAAGGCATATGCTAAGTGAGATACGTCAGACAGAGAAAGACAAATACGATATGATCTCATTTATATGTGGAATCTAAAAAAAACAAAAAACAGAACGGAGTGGTGATTATCAGAGGCTGGAGATGGGAGGAGTGTGTGAAACACAGTTAACAATATTGTATTGTATATTGTATATGTGAAAGGTGCTGAGAGGAGATCTTAAAAGTCCTCATCACAAGAAAAAAAACTGTAACTATGTGTGGTCATGGATGGAAACTAGACTTATATTGATGATCATCTCATCATATGTACAAACATCAAATCAGTATATTCTACACTAGAAACTAATATCATGTTATATGTCAATGATATCTCAATTAAAAAAAAGAAAATGGTAGAATATATTCAAACATATCTAAAATTACAGAAATACAAAGAGATTCAACTAACCAATTAAAAGAATTCCCTGATTGGATTTAAATTGTTTCAGAACGTGTATGTCCCAGAAACACACCTTATTTTAAGGACCCAGAAAAGTTGAAAGTAAAGAATTGGAGAGAGAGGTACCAGAGAAATTTCAAAAAACAAAAAACCACGTTGTTTTATCCTCAGACAACATAGACTTTAAGATAAGAATAAGCAGGGGTGCCTGGGTGGCTCAGTTGGTTAAGCAACTGCTTTCAGCTCAGGTCATGATCTTGGAGACCCGGGATGGAGCCCCACATTGGGCCTCCTGCTTGGTGGAAAGCCTGCTTGTCCCTCTGCTTGTGTTCCCTCTCTAGCTGTGTTTCTCTCTGCCAAATAAATAAATAAAATCTTTAAAAAAAAATCAAAAATAAATAAAATAAAATGCACATTTTTAACCCCTTGGCACCGGGCCCCATGCTAATGACCTATCTACATTATTTCTACTCCCTCATTAAACCTCACCACTCAGCACCTTGCTCCGTTGCTCGCTGAGGGTTGCTACAGGAAAGAGGACTACCCACAGCACAGAGCAATGGGAACCACCACTACCAAATGTGTCCCTAACCAGGGGACATCTCCAGGGCTGGCTGACCGCCCACAGCCGGGGCCACATCCGAGGCTTTCATGGGGGCCAGGGCTTCCCACACTCTTGACGGAAACCCCCACTGGAATTAGCAGACGGTCTGGTTTCCACAGCTCGTTTATCAGAGTTCCTTTCCCACTTTCCTCCCCGCCACAGTGGGGGCCACCCTGGACATCTCTGAAGAAAGCATCACTGTTTTCAACACACCCATCAGCAAGGGGGAAAGCCCGCTTCCCATCAAGAATCTTACTAGAAACCCTGAGAGGCTTGAGTTGGCCAAGGAGATGTGAATGTTTGACCTCCTGCTCTTGGATCCCCAGGACACAGCCTGAAGGGAGGTGACTTTCTGGGTCACCTCGGCTGCTGCTGATGGCAATAAACAACAAGGAAACAAAACAAAACACTACTTTTTCTTCTTCCTCCCTGCATGCTACACCCAAGCCAGGGAGGTTGGCTTTGGGAAATCAGCTGATAAGAGAAACCAGAATACAATAAGGCCATTTATCTTGAAACAAACCAGCCCTTCAGTTTCCACAGGACATCCCATAACCCCCCCCTTCAGGGAAGCACCTGCAAGTCAGTTGCCTTGCTCTCTGGGCACAGAGCACAATTAACCTAAAAAATGGATAAAAGGTTGCAAGAGAGAAAAGTCATCAAGCATGGGGCTGGGAAAAGGGTAATGTAGGCTTCATTTTTTGGAAACACACTGGCCACTTGTAGGCTACAAACTTTCTCAGCGGAATCTTCTAGAAAAAGTTGCTCCTTCCATCTGGCAATCCTACCAGCTGCAGACCTGGGCCCTGGGAAAAGATCTGGCAAACTTACTCTCAACTTGGGGTCCCTCTCCGAAGTTAAATGAGGAAGGAGCCTGCAGCTCTACCTCTGGACCCTATTTTTAAATATCCTGTGATCTAATTATTTTTACAACCAAATTCTCATTGGATGGTTGGGCCTCCTCTGGGACTATGTAATTACCTGGCCCTATTTGCAGGTTTAAGCGCATGGTCCTGAGGTTACCCGAATACAGGAAAGGGTTTTGTTCTGCACATGTTGCCTTCGTTGCCAAGTTATTTGTAAATCATTAACCAGTTTTAAAGACATGTTCTCTAAAAACCTTCTTCTGGGCTCCATCCAAGGCGCTGTAGCCAGCATGGTCTTCGATGGATATTTCAGGAAAGCTAGGAGCAACCGCAAGGAAGTGTGGTGCCTAATCATGGCACTCATATGGATATTGTAGGAAAATTGCAACCAAAAATACCCGTGAGGACAGAATGACCACAGGGCCTGAAGCAGACTGGCAGTGTCAAGGCGTTTGGGATTTTCCAAGAAGGACACCTAGACTACCGAAGAGTTGAGTTTTCCTTGGAGGGTGCCTATGTCCACACCAGGGGACGCTCTGACGGTGTGGAAAATAAAGACCCCCCACTACCACCACCAAGAAAATCTACCACAGGGCAATGACACAAAGGGAAGGATGGCAGAGTCAAGAGCCATGTGCGAAGGCAGACGGGTCTGGGTTCAAATCCCAGCTCTGCACCTTTCTAGAGGTGTGGCCTTGGACACTCAAACTAACCCCTCCGATTGCCAGTTTTCCCATCTAGAAAAATACCAACCGTTGTGCCAGGATTACAGAAGATCACAGATACAAAGTCTTTAATGCCGTTTCTGGTAAACATCTGAGCAATGGTAGCTATTAGAGTATTATTATCATAATTGCTTTCGCATTATTAAGTCCTTATACCTGTAGAATGTTTTGGAGTTTTGGTCTTTCTTCCCTCTCTTCCTTTCTCCCTCCCTCCCTTCCTAGAAAATCTGACTAGGTAAGTTACTCATACAATTAAAAAAAATCAAAATGGTATAGAAAATGCAGTCTTGTGTCTGTCCCATCGCTTCCTTCCTCATGAGGACCCTTCAGGCAACTGCTTGGTTTAGTTCGTGTATCCTTCAGTATTTCTCTAAGCACATACAATACATACGTATCCAGATTTTTCCCTTTTCTTACTCAAGGGTGGCGTTCTATATGCAATATTTTGTTCTTCGATGTTTTCAACCTTACAAATAAATCTTCACTATGGGCAGGTCCCACTGCAGACCTTTCCACATGAGTATAGGAAGCTCCATCCTCTCTCTCTCTCCCTCCCTGCCTCCCTCTTCCTACCCCCACCCCCGCACAGCTGCACTATATTCCGTGGTGTGACTCTGTCATCGTTTGCCTAACCAGTCCCTCTAGATGTTTCCAATGCCAGTCTTCTATTGTTCCTGACGCCACTGTGGTAAAGAGGCTCGGCTCCCATCAGTTTGTACAAGAGCAGGCACAGTCTTTGAGTAGTGGTGAGATCATGGACTCAAGGGCATCTGTGATTCTGGTCAACATGGCCAACCGCTCCCCATCAGCTCCATGCCATTCTTCCCCGCCCCCTCCTTCCAATGAGGGGAAACATTCCTTTTCCATTCTTTTCACTGTTTCTTCTGGTAGCTACTCTGCCTCCCCACCTCCCCTGGGTGTCTCCAAACATGCCTCGCCACTGTTTCTTTTTTTCTTTTCCCATTATAACCATTTTTAAATGTACAATTCAATGGCATTATGTACACTCACAATGTCACGCAACCTATCACTCCTATCTAGCTTCGCAATTTTATCATCAGCCCAAACTGAAGCTCTGTCCCCATTAAACGATAACTCCCAATCCCCCTTCTCTCCATGTTTATCTGTCCATGTAGCATGGTTTGAGGGGAACCAAGCCTCCTGAGATGCTCTTACTTGCTTTTAGAATCATGGCATTCCTTTAAAGATAAGGGGAAAAGCTTTCCACTGAATAGGGAGAGATCAGCCTGACAGCAATAATGTCCTGGGAGAGGAAACCAAATTCTTTAAATTTCACATAAACTTGTGAATAGTTCATTTCTATATGAGGCTTTCCAGGAAGGGTAGGGTGGAGGGTGTCAGAAGAGGGAGTGGTGATGGTAGAGCTCATGGAGTGGGAATGGGGCTCACAGGGGGACGCTGGGTCTCTGCTTACCCCACCAACAATAAGGCCTCCTTGTCATTTACTCAAGGACCAAGTCATTTTTGTATCAATTAAGTGCTTGGTTTTCTAAGGCTTGGACCATGCCTTCCAGGCTTATCAGGATTCCTCATTCCAAGCTCTAAACCTCCTGAGGACCACAAGCCAGAGGGCTCAGAGGTGAGGGGAATGAGCCTCGGAGAGAAAAGGAGGTGGCAGGAAATGGAGGTGATACTAACGGAGACCATGTGGGCGAAGTGCTGGGCAGGGCGCTCAGTCAGGGCTGACGAGGACGCCGATGCTGGAGACGATAATGTTGATAATGGATAAACCTCCCCCTTGGCTGGGGGTTCAGGTCCTAAGTACGGCAGCTACTAACTTCCTTATTCTGACCTGGAATCCATCCCCCTCCAGCTCCCCTTCAGGGCCTTGGATTCCACCTCCTGAATCACCCCAAATCTGACTATTCTTCCAGTTACACACCCGGGTGCCAGTGAGTTACAGAGAGCGACCGTGCTTCTTTCTGGCATCTCCCCCTCCGCAACCTGAGTGCCCCACGGTCCCCCAGCTCTCCACAGAACCTGGTGTCCGAGCCTCAGCCAGTGTCCTGACAGACAGAAACAGGGAGGCAGGGAGGGAGCTGTCCTGTCCCATGCAAGGGAGACGGGGCCTAGCTGAGGACTGGGTCCAATTGGAAGGACCCAGAGTCTGAGAGAACAGGATGAAAAACGAGGATTTTCCTTGGGTCAGAGGCCCAAACGAGGGGCTCCTCGGGTCTCGCTGCAGACCATAGATCCGTGAGGTGCCCACGCTGGGGGCCGGGCAATGCCAGCGCTTGACAGGGCTCCATTTAGTTAGTATTTCTGAGGTTCCCCTCAGGTGAGTCCGTCTACAGAGGGTATTAGGGAGACTCCCAACATCTGTCAAAGCCACCCTCTCTAACTTTAGGTAGAGAATTAGCAGTGATACGACAACTTTGAACTCCACATCCCAGGAGTCAGGTACCACCCTGACCGGAAGACCTCTCTCTCACTTCCCAGTGGTCACGTGGCTGCAGCAGGGGACAGGCAGAGGAGCTCTGTGCAGAGCAGGAAGGACACAGTGCAGCTTTACTCTCACCCCTCGGCAATGCCTGCGGACTCCAGAGCCTGGGGAGAGCAATGCGGTCAGCACCAAGCCGTCCTAATGGGCAGCAGTTCCTCGGCCGGCAGGCCCCGCTGCCTGAAACCCAGGTACATTACATGTATATGCACATCTTTTTCAGTCTGCTGTGAGTTTTCAGCTCTAATTTTTCAAACACCTGCTCACTGTTGCAACTTAGTAGGTTAACCCCCTAAACATTCGTTCCTTCCTTTCCACTGAGCAAATATCTTTTATCCATTTTCTTCCCTGCTCATGCCGCTCTTTACCACCAAAACCCTCCCCCCGAGCAATTTCACAAAGGAAAGCAGGAGCGGCCTTTGATAAACAGAAGACGCCTCCATGAAAGAAAGTTCATGACCATTGGTGTCCCCTCTGAGGGTGTCACCGCATGACTACGAACAGGGATCACGGGCCCCCTGCCTCTCCCAGTTCACAGACATCAGGGCCGTGCATCCAGGGGCAAGAGGCCTGGGCAGCGGGAAGATTCCCCGTTACAGAGAGTTCCCCGGTGTGGTTACTTCTGCATTGTCCTCTCCAGGTGCCCTTGCCAGGACACACGGGGCCTGAGAGGATGTGGAGGTCCAGGGCAGGCTCTGTTTCTTGCCTTGGCCCCAGGCAGAGGATACGTAGCCAGCCTTCACCCCTCCCAGGCTGTGGCTGCAAGTTGTTCCCCCCAAAGTAGCATCCCTCCCTGATGCTGTCTCATTTCCCTCCCAGCCTCCTTCTCTTTTCTTTTCTGGTTGGTAGCAACTGCCTGAGTTAGCTCCTCTAAGTCAAATCCACCCACTTTTGGTCAAACTCTACTCCTGGCTTGGTCATCTTCCAACACAAATTCAGAAGCCACAGGGTGTTGGAGAGTTGCCCTCACGGACAGTTGCCCAACAGAACTTCAATTAATTTCTCAGGTTGCCGGCAGGACCTCCAACATGGGAGGGGAGTTGAGCATCCAAGCCTGGCAGGGCACTTGGCTGGCATCCTGGGTGGAGATGTAGGATGTCAGAGCCTCCTTACTCCTGCCTTTTACTATGTGAACCAGTTCCTGATTCACACACACACATACACACACACCACACACTCAAACACGGACAAAGCTTTTGAATTCTACATTATTTCCCGAAGTCAAGAGTCAGAATGAACAAAAGGTGAGAGGTAGGGAAGTGGGTAGAGACAGAAGCAGAGACAATCACATTAGGTGTCTGGCTCTGGCCCAGATGTCACCCTCTGACCCCAAGCTCACCCCCACATCTCTGAACTCCTGCCCTTCCTGTTCCCCAGCACCTACAGTGTTTCCAGAATTCTCATTTATAAGAACTTGATGATCTGTTTGGAAGGGGGCTAGGAGCTTGTTTTGAGGCTACTGTTAGGTATTAATCATATTGTTTTGATTTTGAATTAGTACTGATTTGAGGTCGCTGATGGGAGGCAACATGGAATTCTTACTGCCCAGCACGACGTCCTCTCCGGTTGATGGGGTCATTCTCTATCTCCTCAACTCATGATGTCACACCCATGTACCTAGCTTTGCTCCAATCCCTCCTTCCCCTTACCCAAACTGCACAGACATGCCCAGGCTTGGCTTTTCAATGAGACCCCATTAAACAAGGTTCAGTGACCAATACTTACTTACTTGGCAGCTGGGTATGAGATCCAGATAGATGCCAGGCACTGAATCTATTCAGGACTTTACAGTTTGCAAAGCTTTCATCTCCAGTATCTTACTCAGCATTCACAGCAGCCAGGAGAGGGTCACCATCCTCCTGTCCGAAAGACAAGGAGAGAAACAGCAGGTGCACACAGATTTTAAACACACAGACCCAAACTGAAATTCCACCTCCGACAGCTACTGCTTTGTGTGAGCTGAGACAGGTATGGGCCTCAGTTTTCCCATCTATAAAATGGGACTGTAGTTACCCACCTTGAAAGAATTCTGTCAGATCTAAAGATAAGCTATTTAAGGTGTCTACCAAAGTGTGTGGAATGGAGATAAGTTCCTAAATGGTAGCAACTTTGGTGGTGAAGATGGTGAGGATGTGGCAATGATGGTGGCGGTGGTGGTGATAGTGGTTTTGTTGTTTATATTTTCTGGGTTTTTCTATAGATAATCATGACTAGTATCATTTAAGGGAGAGGGGATGCCCTGAGTCCTTTCCGGTACTACTGATGAGCACTTTATTCTCCTACCCTAGGGCAACATGGTTAGTTCTGTGGAAAGCCCCTCATGAAGCCAGGGGCCATGGGCAGGTGCTTTCTGAACGCCTGGCCAGAGCTTCATTCCCCTTACTTGGTCTCACTCTCCACGCACCCAAGTCCAGGTACTTGTGCCCAGCAGCCACTAGTTCCCATGTAATTGCCCTTAAATTGCTCCGGGTGGCCTTTCCAGGCAGGAGCTCTTCACAATTAGTCCACACATCAAGATGTTGAAAGACAAGTGATTATTTTGTGGAATTACTTGTCAGCAAGAAGATATAGCTCCGATAGGACATAATAGAGGCCGTGTGTTAATTACAATCAGCAAGATGCTATCACATCATTTCTTAATCCACTGCTCATTACGCATTCCAGCCTTAGCTTCTGTCATTACCGAGGGCTTGTTACAATGTGCAAAGGAAAAGGCATCTCAAATGAGCACAATTTAAGGACTGTGGGTACATACCCACGTGCAGGTGGTCAACAAGCATCTTCTTAATGAGCCTAATTCTTCCTTGGATCCAAACTACCACATATATACCTATGCAGGCAAGCACGCCCAGGCACACACACACACATGCACACACAGAAACAGGCATGCTCAGAACATCCTGTCAAAAATGTCCAAACGCTTCCTGATTACATTTCCTCGGCTTCACTTCCTTTGTTTTTTTTTAAAGGAACTAGGAATTATCCCCTGAGATAGGAAACCAAAACTCTCAATTATTTAATATTCAAGATTTCTTGAGGGCCTACTGTGTGCTGTACCAGCTCCAGGCATGGGGGAGGAGGGCGGGTCACAGACAAGAAGAACACATGTCCTCTTGGAGTTTTTTAATCTAGTTAGGGAGAAAGGCTCAGTGCCTGCAAAACAAGGAGCTAAAAAAGTGAGAGCAGGCGGAAAATGAGGATATAATCACATTCTAGATGCTCC
>PITA01022947.1:0-29255 GCA_004023965.1 Spilogale gracilis | reverse complement strand
TCTTCCCCTTTCTTACTTTCCCTCTCACCAATATTTAAGATGTTCTCTAGGATATGAAGAGATAATGACAGTTTTCTCTGAAATTATTTTACAAGTCATTTTCTCACAGTTTATTTTTATTTGATATTACTGCTTATATAGTGATGATGCTTAGTATGTGCCAGAAACTCTTCTAAACATTGTAGAAATATTAATTCATCTGGTAGTACAGATTCATATGAGTTAACACCCTATTGCAAGTTCTTTTAACTTTTCTGTGTATTTGACAGTTTTCCAAATAAAGTGAAAGCATTTAACTCAATCCTTATAATAGTCCTTTGAGAAAGGTATTAATATTTTCCCCAATGACATATGGCAATTGAGGCACAAGAATTTAAGTGGCTTGTTCATATCCCAAAGCTGATGAGTAGAGGCTAGTTTAAAACCTAGGTAGTCTGGTTCTAGAATTGATTGTCTTAACCACTTCACTATTTTGCCTGTGAATAAACTCTACCAGATGACCTTGGATGAAAGTTCTTTTTTGTACTTTACAGGCCATATTATATTCAGTACCACATAGATAATTAATTTAAGATTTGTTCCTCTTTTAATCTTTCTCTCAACACCCTGTTCTTTTCTTTACAATGCTTACCAAAGTTTATACTTATATATTTATTTGTAGGTTTAACTATTTTGTTTGCCTCCTTGTCAGGCTGGCCATAAGGACAAGTGTTAGATCTCTCTTGTCTCTTTAATAACCAGCATCTGGCACAGGACCTGCACCTCGTAGGTACCGACATATTTAATAAATGAATGAAGAAATAACTAAAGTTGAGAAAATGCAGGATTTCTTAATGTCGCTTACAACTTCTACTCAGATCCATATACTAAAGGAGGTGCAACAGTACTGTTAGAGGAGACTTAAAGCAGGTTTAAAATTTTTTTTGTTTTGCAGTACATTTGGAAGTAGTTTTTTATGTAGTGACAAATAAAATATCAAACAATGATTTCAGGTGGTAGGAGGTAAATTTGTGTTTAATATAGACAAAAGATTATAACATCTTTGGATTTCTGTAGCTGCTATAGAACAAGGTATTAGATAATATTACTAGCTAATTGAAGTATAATTTATTCAAGGAAGCAAATTTTTTGA
Organism: Spilogale gracilis; assembly: GCA_004023965.1. Classification (NCBI taxonomy): domain Eukaryota; kingdom Metazoa; phylum Chordata; class Mammalia; order Carnivora; family Mephitidae; genus Spilogale; species Spilogale gracilis. The sequence continues at coordinate 28,123 of PITA01022947.1, read as the reverse complement.
AGCCTGTTACATATCAGACACTTAAAAACAGTAACCTGTATTTCTTAAAAGGTTAATAATGATCTGATGGTAGCTCTTTAGAATATATACTTGTGCCAGGCAATTTATATGTTCTCTTATTTAATCTTTGTATCAACACTGTGAAGAAAATTGAGTAGACTTTAGACTCACGTTACAGGTAAGAAAATTGAAGCCCAAAGGTAATAGATTATTTGACTATGATCATACTACAAGTAAATGGTGGAACCACGGTTTGAGCCTAGCTCTAAAATTGAGTGCATATAGGTTCATGGATTATAAATGGGGAGAAAGGAGAGAAAAGGAATGGCTGGGAAATTTTTTTTTCCTTACTGGCTGGTGAGGAACAAACCAAATCACTATGCAAGAGAAGATAGATTTTTTAATTATTCATATGTCTGGCATTAAATAACTGGTTTTATTAGACTTATTTTTTTTAATATATTTTATTTATTTGTTTGACAGAGAGAAACACAGCCAGAGGGGGAACACAAGCAGGGGGAGTGAGAGAGGGAGAAGCAGGCTTCCCGCCGAGCAGGGAGCCCGATGTGGGGCTCCATCCCAGGTCTCCGGGACCATGACCTGAGCCGAAGGCAGTCGCCCAACCAACTGAGCCATCCAGGCGCCCCCTAGACTTATTTTTTAATAGCTACTTTTAAACAGTTAATCTGTAGCTGGGGAAAGATTAAAATACCTCAAAGATTTTGTGTATTTTATCTACTAACGAGTTTTAATCTAAAATTAAAAAATTATGAGTAATATACATTATCTGAAAAAACTTTACCAGTGTTTTAAACCAGTATAGGGTAAAAATTAAAATATTCTCCTTTAAAACATTATTCCCATCCCCCTTTCTGCTTCCCAGAAGTAAACAAAATGAACCCTCCATGAGAATCTTTCTGGATCCTTTTGTAGAAATTTCCAACTGTTATTTTTCATAGGTCAGTATTGTTAAAAAAAACCCTTTTTTTTTAAGGGTTAACTTTTATTTATAGGATTTATTTTAGTATATGTATGAGTTCAGGCTCTAATTGTACGCCTTTCTAAGTCAATGATTAGTCATCCCAGTGTCAATTAAAGAATAATTTTTTCTGATTTGAAGTTTTGTTCTTTTCATGCACTGAATGGTTATATAAAATTGGATTGGTTCCTAGACTGTTTATCTCTTTAAATTTTTATTATTTTCAAAGTATATATGTATATAGTCAGAGGTTCTATATGACTTTGAACAAAATTAGTAGACCTTTGTCCTAGTTCCATTCTCCAATTCCTAATATCTGAAGTCAGTAATTCTTAATCATTTTACTTATTTATTTTGATATTTATTTATTCCAATAATAACATATACATACTACTTTGCTCTTGAATTTTTGGTTTTAGATACCTTCTCTTGCCTTCTAGTAAATATCCTTTCTAATTGTCCTATTACTTCTCTGCCTTAAACCTCACAACATTTAGTGTTACATTATTGTAATTACGTAAGTATCATTAAAAACAGAGCCAAATATTCTACTACTATGATTATGTTCTTCCCCAAACCAGGTTTTATTCATTTGTTTAGTTTTCTTCATTTTTTCTTTTTTAGATTTTCTTTCTTTTTTTCTTTGTCTTTTCTCTTATTTATTTAAGATTTTATTTATTTATTTGACAGAGAGAGATCCCAAGTAGGCAGAGAGGCAGACAGAGAGAGAGAAGGAAGCATGCTCCCTGCTGAGTAGAGAGCCTGATGCTGGCCTGGATCCCAGGACCCTGAGATCATGACCTGAGCTGAAGGCAGAGGCTTAACACACTGAGCCACCCAGGCGCCCTCTTTTTATTTTTTTTTAAGATTTTATTTATTTGACAGAGAGCACGCAAAGGGTGCACACAAGCGGGAGGGAGGGGCAGAGGGAGGAGAGAATGAAGTAGGCTTCCCACTGAGCAAGGAGCCCAATGCTGGCCTTGATCCCAGGACTCTGGGATTATGACCTGAGCCAAAGGCAGGTGCTTAACTGACTGAGCCGCCCAGGCGCCCCTCTTTATTTATTTTAGAGAGAGAGCACAACATGTGAGTCAGGGAAGGGGCAAGAGAGAGAATATCTTAAGCAGACTCTGCTGAGTGAAGAGACTACCTCCTCCAGGCTCAATCTCAGGACCCTGAGGTCATTACCTGAGCTGAAGTCAGGAGTCCTAAGCTCAACCAAATGAGCCATCCTGGTACTACTGCTAGTTTTCTATGTGACTGTAACTATCCTCAAACTTTGATAGAGTGTAAAACCTTTCAGTGCGTTCAAATGCATCAGGTCAAGAATGTCCATATTCTTATACTCTCAGTATTTCACTAAAATAATGAAAAATACTCTTGATAATTGAATTATGTGTTTTTTATGATGTTTTTTTGTTGTTTGTTTTGTTTTAAAGATTTTATTTATTTGACAGAGAGAAACACAACCAGAGAGGGAACACAAGCAGGGGGAGTGAGAGAGGGAGAAGCAGGCTTCCTGCTGAGCAGGGAGCCCAATGTGGGGCTCGATCCCCGGTCTCTGGGATCATGACCTGAGCCAGAGGCAGTCGCCCAACCAACTGAGCCACCCAGGTGCCCCTTGTTTTGTTTTGTTTTTTTAGAGAGCCCGTGCAAGTGAGGGGAAAGAGGAGGGAGAATCCCAAGTAGGCTCCCCACCCAGTGCAGAGCTTGATGCAAAGCTTGATCCTATAACCCCAAGATCATGACCTGAGCTGAAGTTAAGAGTCATATGTCAAGACTGAGCCACCTAGGTGATCCTGACATTTAATTTTTTTTGGATACAAAGGCATTATCTCTTTCTCAGTGAAAATTTGGAAAAACACCAAATGCGTACTTATGTTATTAATTTTACTCTTTAATCCAACTATTTTCCTTAGTATCAACCCTGAAATTTTGCTTGCTATCTGTTCCTTTTTATTTTGTTTTTTGTTGCTGTTGTTATTGTTATTGTTGTTGCTTTTTTGCTATCTGTTCTTAATACACATACACACACACAGTTAGTTACCCATTATTCTATAGCAAACCAACTATTTAGCTTACTGTTCTGGGGATCAGAATTTTAGGCTGGGCTCAGCTGGGTATTTCTTCTGTTGATCTAAGCTGGGTCACTCAGGCATCTATAGTCAGCTGCAGGTCAGCATAGTGGCTGTGCTTCAGGGGGTTTGTTGGCAATTAGCTGGGACTGGTGGGTATTTTTCATCATCCTGGCATATATGTGTAGATAGTGACTGAGGATTCAAGTAGCCAGAGAGCAAACCCCAGTGTGCAGATACTTTTTGAGCCTCTGATTGTGTCACATTTGCTAATGTCTTAGTCACCAAAGCAAGTCACATGGCCAAACAGATTCAACTATAGAGTTCACTTCTTGTTGGGAAGACCTACAAAGTGACCTTGCAAATAGACTTACATATAGAGATGGGAAGAATTTGTGGCCATTTTTGTTATATAACTTATATGTGTAAAACATATATATAGGAGCACCTGGGTGGCTCAGTCATTAAGCATCTGCCTTTGGCTCAGGTCATGATTCCAGGGTCCTGGGATCGAGCCCTGCATCAGGCTCCCTGTTTGGCAGGAAGCCTGCTTCTCCCTCTGCCACTGCCCCTGCTTGTGTTCCCTCTCTCGCTGTGTCTCAGTCAAATAAATAAAATCTTTAAAATATACATATATCTATATATATATATACACATATATATAATATGTATTATGCATATACTGCATTTTTAAAATTTCTTAAAAATTTAGATTATAGTGTATATATTTAATTTTTTCCTAATATATCATGGTCATAGAAAAGGCTTTTAAAAATCCAAATAATAACTGGTCTGTTTTGATACATACTTTTTTGATCCAACTTTTTTCCTATGCCAGGAGTTGGCAAAGTATAAATCATGGGCTGACTATGGCCTGCTGCTTGTTTTTATAAATTTTGGGGAATGTAGTTTACGTTCATCTACATATTGTCTGTGGCTGCTTTTTTTGTTACAGTCTTAGAGTTGAGTAGGTGGTCAGTAATTATATGGCTTATAAAACCTAAAACATTTAATCTCTGACCCTTTAAAGATAGTTTATTAACCCTTGTCCTATGCTATTTTAATCTTGGTAAGTGAGGTCAGAAGTTAGTGGGATTGGTGTGAATTTCTTGCTTTATCTACAAATTTACCTAAGGGCATGGTGGTAGAATTGATTAGTAATTGCTTGAATGAGTTTCCTTCAGCTCCAATAATTATGATTTTTTGAACATTTATAGAAAACCTAATAGTGACCTCTGTAGTGGAAATACAAAGGAAAAATCTCAAAAACTTCAAATCTTTATTATCATGTTGAGTGAACTTGGTGAACGTTTTAGAAGGATTGACAATTATTTTTCTTGATACATATAAATACTTAATGAAATATCTACACCTACATGTGTATGTATTTAGTGAGTATAGAATCGACAATTGTCATACAGAAATTTTTCACCGTGGATAGTGGGTATAGAAAGATTACTTTAGAACACTGTTTTGTTAATTGACATATTTTCTGGCCAGTAGATTTATTTGTTTATTTTAGCTTTTTAAGATTTGACAGAGCCACAAAATATATCTGAAAGTAAGCTGATGACCTGATACTCCATCACTCTGGATTACTTATGTCTCTTTTTCTTATAAGCAAAGACATTCTTCTTTATAACTACAATAAAACTGTAAAAATCAGGAAATTAAAGCTAATTCATTTCTGTTTCCTAATACTGAGAACTAGGTCAGATTTTGTCCGTTATCTCAGTTATCTCAATAAAGCTTTTATAGGATCCAGTTCAGAATCATGGTCATTTTGCATTAATGGTCATTTTGCTATCTTCAGTCTGGAACAGTTCCTGAGTCTTTCCTTGACTTTCATGACCTTAATACTTAAGAAGATTACAGCCTTTGTAGAATGCCTCTTAGTTTTGGTGTTTGTCATAATTAAGGTTGTATATCTTTGGCAGGAATGTCACAGAAGCAATGCTTCCCATTCTACCATTCTACCCATTGCATTCTGTGTGGTGGCAAGTAGTTTCATTTTGTTTCATTAGTGATGATTACTTTGATAATTTGATTAATGTGATGACTGGTAGGCATCACTGTAAAGTTTTTTTTCCCTTTTATTATTAAAGAGAACTTTGTGGAGAGGAACTCTGAAACTTTGTAAGTAGCATGTCCCCACTAAACATTCAATTTATTCATTTTATATCTTTTTTTTTTTTTTTTTTTAAGATTTTATTTATTTGACAGCGAGAAACACAGCGAGAGAGGGAACACAAACAAGGGGAGTGAGAGAGGGAGAAGCAGGCTTCCCGCCGAGCAGGGAGCCCGACGCGGGACTCGATCCCAGGTCTCCAGGATCATGACCTGAGCCGAAGGCAGTCGCTTAACCAACTGAGCCACCCAGGCGTCCCTCATTTTATATCTTTATGGACTCATGATTTCCCATTTTATTCAGTGGGTGATAATCCATTATATGATTTGTTCAGATATTCAAGTGGGATTTTATTTAAGTTGTGTATTTCTGACACATATCCTCATTCTTGGAGCATTTCCTTACTTTCTGGCACAAGATGTTCCAGGCTTATGTTATCTTTTCTCTGCCATAGTCCTGGATTCAGCCATTTTTTTAGGGAGCCTTGATTTCTTTTGGCAAGTAATATTTAGAAGCCAATATAACATCTGAGTGTTAGTTTTGTTCATTGCTGTTGGGATTGCTGCTCAAGTCTCTTTAAGCAGACGAGCTAGGCATTGTGTGTGTGTGTGCAGATACACACTCATATGCATTGATATTTATGTTTTTTATCTATATGTTGAAAATTATGTATTCCTATCAGTACATCCAATTCCATTTCAACACCAGAAGATTCATTCTAAGTTTCTCCCTTTTCATTTTTTTAACTGAAAATCCTTGTTCCCAGTTCTTCAAAAGTTAAATAGAATTACCATATGTTCCAACAATTTCATTTCTTGATATGTATCTAAAAGAATTGAAAGCAAATAGTGAAACACATAATTGTACACCAATTTTCATAGCAGCATTATTCATAATAGCCAAATAGTACAAACAACCTAAGTGTCCTTTGAGAGATGAATGGATAAACAAATATGGTATATACATACTATGGAATATTTAGCCTTAAAAAGGAAGGAAATTCTGGGGCGCCTTGGTGGCTCAGTCATTAGGTGTCGGCCTTCAGCTCAGGTCATGATCCCGGAGTCCTGGGATCAAGCTCCACATTGGGCTCCCTGCTTGGCAGGAAGTCTGCTTCTCCCTCTCTCATTCCCCCGCTTGTGTTCCCTCTCTAGCTGTGTTTCTGTCAGATAAATAAATAAAATTAAAAAAAGAAAAAAAAAGGAAATTCTGACATGTGCTGCTGCGTAGATGAACCCTGAAGAGATCATGCTAAAAGAAATCACAGACACAAAAGAACAAATATTGTATGATTCCACTTTGGATTTTCTTTTCCAGTTTTGTGTTTTTATTACAGAAATAGAGTTCGGTGGCGCCTGGGTGGCTCAGTTGGTTAAGCGACTGCCTTTGGCTCAGGTCATGATCCTGGATACCCGGGATCGAGCTCCACATCAGGCTCCCCGCTCAGCAGGAAGCCTGCTTCTCCCTCTCTCACTCCCCCTGCTTGTGTTCCCTCTCTAGCTGTGTTTCTCTTTGTCAAATAAATAAAATCTTAAAAAAAAAAAAAAGAAATAGAGTTCATTTTTGTGTATTGACCATGTAACCTGCAACTTTGCTAAATAACTTTGGTTCTGGTTGATGCTGGAAATTTTGTGGGACTTTGTAATACACAGAATTGTATGGTTATATTCTCTGGTAAACATTTTACTTTTATAATGTTTGGCTTTTAATTTCTTGCATTATTGCAGTGGCTAGGATATATAGTACAAGGTTGAATTAGAGTACTGAGAATGGATATCCTTGCCTTGTTCATATCTTGGGGCAAAAGCATTCATTCACTCTTTCACCATTAAATATGACTTTGTTACCGGTCTTTTGTATATGTCTTTTATCAAGTTAAGAAAGTTTTTTTTTTTTTTTTTATTCTTAGGTTGCTGAAAGTTTTTGTAAGGATTGGATGTTGAATTTCTATTTTAAATTTTATTGCATCATTGGTAGGATCATAGAAGTATCCTCTTATATCCTGTTGATACAATGAATTGTGATGATTAGGTTTTGGTTGTGGACCCAAACTCACATTCCTGGGATAAAACCCACTTGGTCATGGTATAGGACCCTTTTTATATATTGCTGGATTTTATTTGCTAAATTTGCTAAGGCTTTTTGTGCATGCGGGTAGGATATGGTCTTTAATTTTCTTTTTTATAGTGTCTTTGGTTTTGATTATTGGGGTAATGCTAGCCTTATAAAATGAGTTGGGAAGTATTGGTATTAGTTCTTCCTTAAATTTTTGGTAGACTTTACCAGTGAAACTTTCTGGACCTTGTATCTTATTTCTGGAAAGGGTTTCACTTACACATTTCATTCTTTTTTTAAATTTTTAAGAAATTTATTTTAGAGAGCTAGAGAGAGAAGAGGATTGGGGGTGGGGGAAGGGGCAGATGGAGAAGGAGAGAGAAAATCCTAAGTAGGCTCCACACTGAGTGTGGTGCCCCATACAGGGCTGGATCTCATGCCCCTGAGATCATGACCTGAGCTGAAATCAAGAGTTAAACACTTAACTGATTGAGCCACCCAGGGACCCCTATACATTTAGTTCTTAAAATAAATGTAGGACTATTCAGATTTTCTCTTGCTTTTTAAATCGGTAATCAGTATTTTTCAAGAAATTTGTCCATTTCATTCAAGTTTTTTTTTAATTTATTGGCATACTGCTCAAAATACTCTCTTTAAAAAACGTTTGCAGGATCTGTAGTGATGTCTCTTCCTTTCTGATAATTTCTCTTTTATGATCTATGTTGGCAGAGGTTTATAAATTTTATTATCTCTAAAAAACAATTTTGTCTTTTCCATTTTCTCTAATGTTTTTCCATTTTCTACTAGGTTGATGTCTGCTTTTATCTTTATTTCTTTTGTTTTACTTTGGATTTAATTTGCCCTTTTTCTAATTTTCTTGAGGTTTAAGCTTGGATAATTGATTTTGGACCTTTTTTTTTCCTTATAAGATAGCCATTGAAAATTATACATTTCTCTCTAATTTCTCTCTAAGTACTACTTTATCTGTATCACACAGATTTTGATGTTAGGTTACTTTTTTTTTCTTAATTTTTTGTGTGATTTCTTCTCTGATGTAAGATTTATTTATAATTCTAAATAAACATACTAAGGTTTTTTTATCACAGATATTTTTCTCTCATTGATTTCTTATTTAATTTTGTGGGGTTAGAGAACATTCTATGTGATTGCAGTTCTTTTAGTTTTAGTGATCTGTTGGTAACAGTTCTTGGTGAGAATATGTATGCATTTATAGACTACTGCTCACTTATTCAGTGTAGTCATCTATAAATGTCAGGTCAGTTTGGCTGATTATGTTGTTTATGTCTTCTATATTACTGATTTTTTGGGGTCTATTTATAAGAGTGCTGAAGGCCTTATAATTGTGGATTTGCTGCTGTTTTCAATTCTATCAATTTTTACCTCTTAGATTTTAAGTTTTGTTTTTAGTGGTATACACATTTAAGATTATGTCTTGCTGATGAGTTAACCCATCATTAGGAAAATCTCTTCTGAAGTCTACTTTGTTTTTTTTTTTTTTTTTTTTTTTTAAAGATTTTATTTATTTATTTGACACAGAGAGATCACAAGTAGGCAGAGAGGCAGGCAGAGAGAAAGGAAGAAGCAGGCTCCTGGCTGAGCAGAGAGCCCGATGTGGGCCTCGATCCCAGGACCCTGAGATCATGTCCTGAGCTGAAGGCAGAGGCTTTAACCCACTGAGCCACCCAGGCGCCCTCTACTTTGTTTAATATTAATATAGCCACCCTAGATTTTTTTTTTTTTTTACAGATTTTATTTATTTATTTGACAGAGAAATACAGTTAGAGAGGGAACACAAGCAGGGGAAGTGAGAGAGGGAGAAGCAGGCTTTCCACTGAGCAGGGAGCCCAATGTGGGGCTGGAACCTGGGACTCTGGGATCATAACCTGAGACGAAGGCAGCTGCTTAATGACTGAGCCACCTAGGTGCCCCTAGCCACTCTAGCTTTTTATGCTTAGTGTTTGCATAGTATTTTTTCATTCTTCTACTTTTAACCCATTTGTGTCTTTATATTTAAAATGAATTTCTTTTAAAAAAATATTTTATTTATTTAACAGAGAGAAACACAGCCACAGAGGGCACACAAGCAGGGGCAGTGAGAGAGGGAGAAGCAGGCTTCCTGCCGAGCAGGGAGCCTGATGTGGGACTCGATCCCGAGTCTCTGGGATCATGACCTGAGCCAAAGGCAGTCTTTTAACCAACTGAGCCACCCAGGCGTCCTTAAAATAAATTTCTTATGCATAGTTGAATCTTCCTTTTTTTTTTCCAATTTGACAACCTCTGCCTTTTAATTGGAATGTTTACATGATTTACATTTAATGTATTTATCAGTATGGTTGCTGTATGTTTTCTATTTGCCCCATTTGTTTTTTATTCTCCTTTTCTTTCTTTTCTTTTTGATTAATTGAACATGTTTTAGGATTCTATCTTTTCTCTACCATTGCTTTCTTAACTGTATCTATTTTGGGGTTCCTCTCAGGTTTGTATTTGCATCTTAAGTTTATCACTGTACTTTAAAATTTTTGCTTTACATATAATGTGTAAGAACCTTCTACCACTACAGTTTCATTTCCACCCTCATCTTTTATACAATCTTTGTAATATATTTTACTGGAATCACACAACATTTTATTACTTTTTTCAAATCATCAGTTATATTTTTAAAATATTTTTTTATCAATTTTAGAGAGAGACCACAAGCAGGAGAGGCAGAGGGAGAGAGAATCTCACACAGACTCCATGGTGAGCACAGAGCCTAACATGGGGCTCAGTCTCACAACTCTGAGATTACAACCTGATTTAAACCAAGAGATGGATATTTAACCAACTGTGCCACCCAGGCATCCCAGTTATATTTTTTAAATTTTAATATATTTATTGAGATTTTATTTTTGTAGGGCAGTTTAAGGATCACAGCAAAATTGAAGAGAAAGTACAGAGATTTCCCATATATGCCCCGCCCTTACCAACATACATAGCCACCCCATTATGAACATCCCCCGCCAGATGGTACATTTATACAATTAATGAAGCTATATCAGCACATCCTAATCACCCAAAGTCTGTAGTTTATATTACAGTTCACTCTTGGTGTTGTATATTCAATGGGTTTGAACAAATGTATAACATGTATCCATCATTATGAGGTCATACTGAGTATTTTTACTACCTTAACAATCTTTTTTGCTCCACCTATTCATCACTTCCTGTCTCCTCCAAAAACTCCTGGCAACCCCTAATCTTTTTCCTGTCTCCATAGTTTTACCTCTCCCAGAGTAGGCTTGGGTTTATCATCTTCTTAGTAATGTGCTTTTAAGGTTCCTCTGGTTGTTTTTTTTTTTTTTTTTTTCATGGCTTGATAGCTCATTTCTTCTAATGATGAATAATATTCCATTGTCTGGATGTACCACAGTTTGCTTATTCATTCACTTGCTGAAGGATATCTTGGTTGCTTCCAAGTTTTGTATGAATAAAGTAGCTATAAACATCTTTGTGCAGGTTTTTATGTGGACATGTGTTCATCTCCTTCTGGGAGATACCAGGGATTATGATGACTGAATCTTATAGTAAGAGTATGTTTAGTTTGTAAGAAATGGCCATATTGTCTCCCATTATGGCTATACCATTTTGTATTTCACCAGCAGTAAATGAGAATACCTGTTGCTCCACATTCTCATCAGCATTTGGTGTTATCAGTGTTCTGGATTTGGCCATTCTAATTGTATGTGTAGTGGTATCTCATTTTAATTTTCTCATTTCCATTTCCCTGATACATGATATCAGGCATCTCTTCATATGCTTATTTTCCATCTGTATATTTTCTTTGGTGAAGTGTCTAAGGAAGTCTAAAGGTTAGGAGCACCTGAGTGTCTCCATTGGTTAAGCATCTGCCCTCCATCTCGGGGTCCTGGGATTTGGATTTATCCCCTCATCAGGCTCCCTGCTCAATGGGGACTCTGCTTCTCCTTCTCCCACTGTCGCTCCCCTCTGCTTGTGCTCTCTCTCTCAAGTAAAATCTTAAAAAAATAAAAAGACTAAAAAAAATCTCATTTTTAATAGGTTGTTTGCTTTTTTCTTCTTAAGTTTTAAAAGTTCTTTGTATATTTTGGGTAATAGTTGTTTATCAGATATATCTTTTGCAAATATTTCTCTTAGTCCAGCTTATCAGTTATTTCTTTTATGGATTGTGCTGTTGGCGTTGTACCTAAAGCCATACCCAAGAGATTGACACATGGGATCTTAAAACAATACATCCTGTTACTACTTCAATATATTTTTAAGCTGATTCCTGGGGAGTTTATCTTTATTACTATGTAATTGGGATTTTTTTTTAATTGGGATTTATACAATTAATGAAACTATATCAGCACATCCTAATCACCCAAAGTCTGTAGTTTGTATTACAGTTCACTCTTGGTGTTGTATTCAATTACATTTTCTAATTTGTTATGGTTTTATAAGATGATTTCTCTTTCTTTTGACTGAATTATATTTACTGTGTTTTTGTTTTTGTTTTTTTTACCAAACCACACCAATGAATTCTTTTAATAGTGCCAATAAATTTTCTCAGGTTTTCCAAGTCTATAATCATATTTTCTGTAAAATAGTGATCATTTTACCTCCTTTGTAATTTTTATATTTCCAATGTTAAGTGTAATAATAGTAACAGATAGAAGAATCATATTTATTGTCCAGAATAGGAGACTTTTGAGAATGAAGGTGGTGGCATTATTAATAATTAAACTTAAACAGCAGATATAAACAGATTGTCCTAGGCACATTGGGAAGTAATGGTCATTAATGGGAATGCTTCTAAGATTTCTTCATTAAGCATGAAAGTGGCTTTTGAAAATTATATATATAAGTCATATCTGTAAATATATAAATATGTCAAATTATGCAAATTATATATTTATATGTAAATTATATATTAAAATATTAATTTTACATATTTTTATCATGGTTCAGAAGAATCATTTTATTCCTATTTTATTCAGCATTTTCATCAAGAATGAATACTAAGTTATGGACATGAATATGATTTTTCACATTTTATTTATTATTTATTTTTTAAGATTTTATTTATTGACAGAGAGAGACACGGCGAGAGAGAGGACACAAGCAGGGGGAGTGGGAGAGCGAGAATCAGGATTCCAGCAGAGCAGGGAGCCCAATGTGGGGCTCGATCCCAGTACACTAGGATCATGACCTGAGCCGAAGACAGATGCTTAACGGCTGAGCCACCCAAGGTGCCTCCACATTTCATTTTTTAATATGTTAACTACATTAATAGATCATAATACTGAATTATCCTTTTGTTCTTGGCTTTGTGTGTGTGTATACACATGTACAAGAATCCTATTTCTGTTAACATTTTATAATTCATTGTTAGAATATTCATATGTCCATGATCTTGATCTCTTCATATTTTTGGTTAGAAAAAGTATATCCAGATTTGCTTTAGGATCTATGTTGTACTTGTTTTATAAAAAGGAATTTGTAGGGACACCTGGGTGGCTCAGTCAGTTATGTGTCTGCCTTCCGCTTAGGCTATGATCCCAGGGTCCTGGGATTGAAACCTGCGTCAGGCTCCCTGGTGAGTGGGAACCGGCTTCTCCCTCTCCCCTAACTGCTTGTGCTCTCTGTCACTCTCTCTCTCTCTCTCTCAAATAAATAAAATCTTAAAAAAAAAAGAAAAGGAATTTGTAAATTTTTCTTACTTTAAAAATATTTCATTAAGAAAATTTCATTCACAAAGCAGAGGACCATGTAATGAGCCTTCACCCTTGTGCCCATTACTCAGATTTATAATTATTAATATTTTGCCATTTTACCTCCCTTATTTGTTTTATGTACCCTATGCCATTTTTTTCTTTTCTTTTCTTTTGAGAGATGAGAAGAGGAAAGAGTGAGAAACTGGAACTTTTTTTTTTAAAGATTTTATTTATTTGACAGAGAGAAACACAGTGAGAGAGGGAACACAAGCAGAGGGAGTGAGAGAGGGAGAAGCAGGCTTCCCGCCGAGCAGGGAGCCTGATGTGGGCTCGATCCCGGGTCTCCGGGATCATGACCTGAGCCGAAGGCAGTCACTTAACCAACTGAGCCACCCAGGTGCCCCAAGAACTGCAACTTTTTAAAAAAAGGTTTTGTTTTTAAGTAATTTCTACATCTAAGGTGGGGCTTGAACTCACAACCCCAAGATCAAAAGTTGCATGTTCCACCAACTGAGACAACCAGGGGCCCCAAAAGGGGCTGCTTTTAAAAAAAAAAAAATATTTTTTAAAGTAATATCTACACCCAATTTGGGGCTGAAGGACTGGAACATTTTAAAGCAACTATTAGACTTCACATATATTTACCCATGCATAATTTAGCATGTATTTCTAACACTTTAAAGATAATATTACTGTGGTTTAGAAAATTAACAGTAATTCTTTGTCTAATACCCATTCTGTTTAGAGTTGCTTTTGATTGTTTAAAAAATGTTGGTTTAGAATTGGCTTTTTAAAAATCAGATTCTAAACAAGGAAGTTGCATGACATTTAAGAGGCCATTTTATTTGTTGAGAAAACTGCATCATTTGTCTTGTAGGATTTCTTATATTCACGATTTCTTTGAATTTATCCTTGTGGTGTCATTTAAGATAGTGCTTTATCCCCAGATTTCTAGTAATGGTTCCCTAATCTAAATACTCCAAACACAGGTTCTTGGGAAGTTACTCTTACTGGTCTTGCTATGCCTGGGAGTATTTTGGGCATGGTCATGTGTTATTAGGTCCATCTTTTTAGCAGGGGCTATAGATGGTAAACTCTTTTAAGAATATGGGGTTAGGGTGGTGCCTGGGTGGCTCAGTTGGTTAAGCGACTGCCTTTGGCTCAGGTCATGATCCCGAAGACCCGGGATCGAGCCCCACATCGGGCTCCCTGCTCGGCGGGGAGCCTGCTTCTCTCTCTCACTCCCCCTGCTTGTGTTCCCTCTCTTGCTGTGTTTCTCTCTGTGAAATAAATAAAAAAAAAAAAAAAAAAAAAGAATATGGGGTTGGGGCATCTAGGTGGCTCAGTCTGTTAAATGTCTGACTCTTCATTTTGGTTGAGGTTGTGAGATCGAGCCCCCTTCAGCTCTGTACTCAGTGCAGTCTGCTTGTCCCTCTACCTCCTCCTTCTTGCACTCTCTTTCAAATAAATAAGTAAAATCTAAAAAAAGAAAAAAAGGAATATAGGATTGGACTCATGTTTAAAGAGGTGCCTAGCACAACATCTTTATCATGTACACTAAATTCTTACATATATAAAAATAGCATCCTTGCCCACCTTACTTTCCAGATATTTTTTTGGTTATTCTCACTAGTTTATTTTCCAGATTAAATTTAGAACTTGTTGTAGTATTTTAAATCTACATTGATATTGTAGCTGCTAGCCACATGTAACTAGTTAAATTAATTAAAATTAAAATGTAGTTCCTTAGTTGCACTAAGCACATTTCAAGGCCCCATGTAGTAGTTAGTGGCAAGTGTATTGAATAGTACGGATACAGAACATTCCATCATCGCCAAAAGTTCTATTGGGTAGTGCTGCTTTAGAGGCTTGTATGTTGATAACAACTTACCTCTTTTTTAATGCTCATGATAGAGTCCAAAAAGTCTGTATTTTGTATAAGTTTTGCTTGTAGCATTTTGGTCAATTATGTAGGGAAGGTGATGTCGCAGGATAGCTTTGTTATTTTGAAAAGTTCATTGAAGGAACCCAATTAAAGTTGGGTTAATTTTCACCAACCAAATAATACATCTTTTTAACACATTTTCTTTATTCATGGGTTCTATTTGATTCATGTCTGATTATTTGGATTTCATAATCATGTAGTTTTTGTTCAAGAAGAGTACATAGTATTTTTCTAATATCACACCAAGAGGTACATTGATGCCAGTTTGTCTGACCACTGTATTGTTTAACCATTTGATTAGACCAGTGATTATCAGGTCTCCATGATAAAGGCACATTTTGCTTTTGCAGTTAATAAGTAATCTGTGGGTTGATATTTAGAGACTGTGTGACTGTCTTGTTCCTCAACAACTTTTCACTCAATGATTTTTGACATCCTTTTGGGTAGCTTTCAGGAATCAGTTATTAAAAGGGAGTTGCAAAATGGTGATTTTAGGAACTCTATCATTCTGTTTACATACACTTTTTTTTTTTTTTTTTTTTTTTTTTTTAAAGATTTTTTTTCTTTTTTAAAGATTTTATTTATTTGACAGAGAGAAACACAGCCAGAGAGGGAACACAAGCAGGGGGAGTGAGAGAGAGAGAAGCAGGCTTCCCACTGAGCAGGGAGCCCGATGTGGGGCTCGATCCCGGGTCTCTGGGATCATGACCTGAGCCGAAGGCAGTTGCTTAACCAACTGAGCCACCCAGGCGCCCCTGTTTACATACACTTTTTAGCAGATATTCTTTTTTTTTAAGCTGATATATTTTAAGGAAGAGCTTTCCCTTTTCCCCTCATCATCTTTGATTCTTCTTTTTCTTATCATTTTTGTTATAAACACCCTAGGTATGTCTCATGAAGTTGGCCATGTGACTTACTATACTTTGAGACTTAATGCTGTAGACACTTTTGTGTAAAGTGCTGTTAAACCAAGATAATTTTTGCTTTATGGCAGTTTGGTCACTTTTTGTCATGTGATTATTCTTAAAATGAGAATTTTTATAGACTATAATTATAAATTTAGGTAAAAAATTATATCACTTTGGATCTTTTTTTATTAATTCTACTGAAACATAAACTTTTCAGAAACTGGGGCAGCTGTGTTAAGGAATTCCCATTTACACCAGGCAAGAAAGTAAACAGTAAGTGGAGAGTAGGGTAACAAACACTTAGGGTATCAAAAAACAACCGTGAAAAGGATCTGTCTTAATGTGCTAGCCCATTGCAGTTTAACATATTGCTTACAACCTTCACAATAGAATTTGAGTGACTTCAGTTACACATTCCAGGAGACTGGCAGTCTGTTACAATCAGAGTCTGAACTTTAGAGCAGGCTAATTTACAGCGATGGGATGAAGAAAGTTGTGGATTTGTATTACACACTCTCACCTGACACTGTATCTGATCCCTTACCTGCTGATTGACATCTTGAATGAGCTCTTTGAAGCAAGTTCCAGCTTAATTAAAACGTTTGCTTGGTTAGCAGTGATCTGTGAAAGCCTGTGATAAATATTGAATCAGGTTCACCTGCTGGTTGCTGTGAGTGGATAAACAGCTGCTTTGTGCAGTTTAATCATGAAACTGGCAGTAGAGTACTACTGTTTGAATTTTTTAAAAAGAATAGTTGAGAAGGTATAGTTATGTCACTTTTGCTATCTAACTAGAGTGTGTGCTTATGTGAGATTTTGCACAACAGGCATTCAGTACCTGTTTAGATGGCTTGGACAACAGCAATTGGTTGATAAAGATTAACAATAAACCCTCTTTTTTTTTAGTTTCAAAGATCATAGTATAATTCTACATTCATTGGCTTTTTACCACTAGCTTTTTATGTGCATGGCGTTCTGAAATTAAAAAGGGTAATGTCTTGCTTTTTTGCCAAGTTAAGTTAAGGCTTTGTTTTGAGGTTTAGGTTTATGAATTCCAACTTTTCCACAAATTTATCATGTAAATTATAACAACTTGAGAAACTCTTTTAGATTTTTTTTCATCTGTAAAATGGAGTTAGAAATAAGCAATGGCAATAAACTAGATGTTTTAGAATTATGTTAATACTAGGTAATAAACAAACATAAAAGATAAATGATTTACAAGCAGGTAAATTACCTTTGTAAAATTGTCTTCTTTGGACCTTGAGCTTGTTCATTCCTTTATAGCGTAAATGTGTCTGGCCAAGTTGGTTGTAAAGAAAATGGTGTTTCCATTTTATTTCCATTATAAAATCAGATGTAAATTCTGGAAGAAAGCCCTCACCCAGTAAGTCACAGTCTTCTTGAGCACCTGAGGAAAGTTTGGACTTACTGTCTGGAAATGCACACAAAATTGTGTTTGTAGTTTTTGGGTGATCTCAAACCCTCTCTTCTATAATAGTTCATGAGCCCCAAATTAAGAACCTATTTCCTTTTTTTTTTTTAAGCTTTTTTAATTTATTTGACAGAGAGAAACACAGCCAGAGAGGGAACACAAGCAGGGGGAGTGAGAGAGGGAGAAGCAGGCTTCCCGCCGAGCAGGGAGCCTGATGTGGGACTCGATCCCGGGTCTCCGGGATCATGACCTGAGCCGAAGGCAGTCGCTTAACCAACTGAGCCACCCAGGCGCCCCAAGAACCTATTTCCTAATAGGTTTCAGGTATATTTTCCACTACAGTCCTTAGCTCTAAAGGTTATCTACTGCAGTGTGGGTTCCTAATTCTGTACCCTAAAGTTTTATACTTTTATTTCTATCATCAGTTTGGAATTCTGTGGGGAGAATAAAATTTTAAGTTATACTCGGTCTACTCAACATTGTTTGTTTTTACTTTTTTTAAAGATTTTATTTATTTGATAGAAATACAGCCAGAGAAGGAACACAAGCAGGGGGAGTGAGAGAGGGAGAAGCAGGCTTCCTGCCGAGCAGGGAGCCCGATGTGGGACTCGATCCCCGGGTCTCCGGGATCATGACCTGAGCCGGAGGCAGTCGTTTAACCAGCTGAGCCACCCAGGCGTCCTCAACATTGTTTTTTGATGCTTATCTTTGTTGATACATGCAACTCTGTTTTTTTTTTTTGTTTTTTTCACTCTAGTGTTCTATTGATTGAAAAAAACCCCACAATTTACTTACCTGTTCTTTTTTTGATACGCTTATTTTCCTCACTATTAAGACAATGCTGCAAATAATATACCTATTGTATCTGTCTTAATGTGCAAGATTTTCTCTAAGGTTTATACTTAACAGGGTCATGCTGGGTCAGTGTCTGTGTTTCTTTGATTCACTAGTTCATCAGTTTGCTTCACAAAGTGGATATACCACTTTACACTTGGGTCAGCAATGTGTGAGTGTTGCTTCATATCTTCTCTAACACCCTATCTGATGGATGGGAAATGGAATCGAATTATGATTTTAATTTGCATTTTCCTAATTAGTAATTATATATCTTTTCTGATGTTTATTGGCCTTTCAGTTTTTCTCTTCTGTGATTTTCTTGTTCTTGGCCATCTTTTGAATTTATCTTTTAAAATTGTTTTTTGAGGGTTGCCTGAGTGACTCAGTCGTTAAGTGCCTACCTTAGGCCCAGGTCATGATCCTGGAGTCCTGGGATCAAGCCCCACATTGGGCTCTCTGCTCAGTGGTAAACCTGCTTCTCTCCCTCTCCCACTTCCTCTGCTTCTGTTCCCTTTCTCGCTGTATCTCTGTCAAATAAATAAATAAAATCTTAAAAAATAATTGTTAGAATTCTTCATATATTATAGATGCTGGTCCTTGATTGTATGCAATGCAACTATATTCTTAGTTTGTGCTGCCTTTTTCCTTTTTTTTTTTTTTTTTAATAAAAAGAAGTGTAGTTTTAAATAGAAATTCTACACCCTGATGAGATTGTGTCCTTAATCATTGTGTTTTGGTGTATTGTTTAAGAAATCCTTTCCCACATTGGGATCATAAAGATATTTTCCAGTACAGGGTCAGAGACCTTATTTACCACAAAATGTAAAATATTCAGTCTCTGACCCTTGACAGAAAAAAATTGTTGATGAATGCTTTAAGGAGTCTCTTAATTGAGAGTTTGGGTTTGTTTTTTTTTTCCTTGAGGAGCATAATGTAAATCTTGTTAGAAAATATTTGACTTAAATGTCAACTAATAAGTTAAAGTAGTTTTTTGATCTAAATTTTATATCTTACCCTTAAGAATATTTTAAAATTGCATCCAGTAAATAATGCACTTAGAGTACTAACTTTAAATTATTCTGCCATTCATGAGTAAAACTGGTATTGATAAACTCCAGAAACTGTGCTTTGTAGAACAGTTAAAGAGTGAAGCATTGTCAGTGAGATGCAGTGACCCCTGTCATTATCTTTCTCTTGGCTTGATATATCAGGAATTCTAATATTTCTTGAATGAATGAATGAATGAGAACATATACAGTGTTTAGCACAGGGACAGTCTTAATAAATTATTATTATTAATAATGAATATATCAAGGTATGTGTTTGTTGCTCACAACTATAAAGTGGCACAGATACTAGCATAACAAGATGATTTTTCTTTTTGGCCTTAAAATAACAGATTGCCCTATACTTTTTCCTTTACAAGCTAACCTTTTTATTTTGAAGTAACTTTTTGATATGTGAAGAACTTCAGATTAGGACATCAGTTGTGCTTGTGCATCAGTTGTGCTTGTCAGATAAACCTGATAACTGCCGTGTTGTGCATGTACAGTACTTGGCTTGGGAACATAAGTTACAGTCTACCAATTAAAACATTTTTAAGTTACAGTCATGTGCAAAATATCATGTTGAATGAATTTGTTCTATAGAGAAATGTAAGACATAGTTTCTGGCCTAAGGAATTTGCAGTGTGGTTAAAAGACAGTACACACAGATGTGGAAAGTTTCAGAAAAGTATGTAATTATTTTATGGACCTGGTTTTCTCTTTATTTCCTACAAATACACTTCTTTTTGGTCTTTTTTCCTCTTTACTGTTTTATATACTTATCTTTTGCATAAATATACCCTTTTATGTTTGTGTTTAGAATTCAATTCATAGCCTCCTTTTAGAAGGTTACCTTTTTTACCTGATTTTTGAATTAGCAAAATAACTTCTCTGGCAGTAGTTCCTAGCTTTTCCATTTTTAAAATGTATTTGGTCACCATGCTCATTTTCATTTTTCAACTCTTTAGGCATGGTTAATTTTTAATGATTTTATTTATGGGAGAGAGAGAGAGCATGAGCAGGGTGAGGGGCAGAGGGAGAAGCAGACTCCCTGCTGAGCAGGGAGCCCATTGTAGGGCTTGATCCAGGGACTTTAGGATTATGATCTGAGCTGAAGGCAGACACTTAACTGACTGAGCCATCTAGGTGCCCCTAGGCATTGAAATTTTTATGTTGTTGTTTTTGTGGGGAGAGGTTGGAGAAAATTATGAAACTTTAGACCTTGACATTGTATCTTATCTTACTTGAACTTCAACTTTGTGAAAGTGACAAGGACTCGGAATTTGGCCTTTTAAGATCAAATCTTATCAACTTTCTTCATTCTTTCAAAAAATTTATATATCTATTTCTATAGGCAGGAGAAGAAAGAGAATAGAAATTGTTAGACATGAAGGGAATTTTCTAGAATCCTTGGTTGCTGAGCCTCTAAGAACAGTTTTGACTATTGGAGATTTGAAATGTATTTTTAAACAATTGACTCCTACACATGGAAAGAATGTAGCTGTGACATCCATATGCATCTCCTGTGTTTCTCCTTAGGTATCCAGGCTCCATGCCTATTGTGGGGCTTGAACTCATGACCCTGAGATCAAGAGTTGCATGCTTCACTGATTGAGCCAGCCAGGCATCCCTATAGTTTTGTTTATTTGGTTTGTATTTTCCCTTTAAATGATAATGGAATTTTGATGTTATTTGGGTTAGGTTTTCTTTTGTTGAAGTAAAAGGACTCTAGACAGTTTCTAGCTATAGGAGAAGAAGCCATCTCTTAAAGGATTTGGCTCAGCCGCTTCAGGTCTTAGAGATTACAGGTTTGGGAGAGCCTGTATGTTTTATCTTTCTTGACATTCAGATAGGTTGGATGAAAAGGAATACTTTATAATTTGTTCTTCATTTCCTAATGCAGTCTCTATACAGTCAAAGGTCAGAAGCAAAAGGAAAATATATCTTTGAAAGATAAACCTGATTCCTTGTTAGCAGGAGAAATACTTAATGAAAGGTACAAAATTATTTAATTTTGTTCATTTATTGTTTCAACACAGCTAGGTCCAAGTGTTTCAGAGAGAGGCCATAACATGTTAGACTCTTAATTAGATTGGAGGATATTATGACTTTCTGCCATGGCTGTTTTCCTCTAGTTTTCTTACAGAATTGAAATAAGTGATTTTGGTGCAAATAATTCTCTTTTGTAAATAAATGTCTTTTTGAAGCCTCTGTTCTCTTGTCACATTCAGTTTTTTTCTATATTAAACATGATTGTACCAAATCCTTTAAATAGAAACTTCAAAAGACAATCATGTCTGAAGAAATAATTCTTCTTTAATATTGCAGAGGAAAAAGAATCAACTTTCTCCTATAATACTTGCCCAGCCACCCACTGAAAAACCATGTTCATGATAGTCAGCCTCATATTCATAGATGATGTAATTGGTCAGACCACTGTAAAACATAATGAACAAAGACATGTTTAATATAAAATTAACTGTAGCTTATAATTTTAGCAGTTATGGAGTGAAAACTAGATTTAAGTTACCTAAATAAAGCTGCTATAATGGGAAAAGTTTTCTGAAACTAGTTCTTGATGTTTTATTTTTGTTAGTTACAGCTACTACCATAACATTTTAAGATAGGGAGGCCCTTTTTTAAATTAATGCCAAATTCATCCCTTTTAAAAAGCAAAAAATAAGTTTTAATGCAAAACAGCAAGTTGTAAAACTGTATAATAGCATCCCTTTTTATTTAAAAAATTATATGGGAGATATATATGTATGACGGTCTATAGGATATGTATTATGTTGTTTGTCATAGATATTACTTTGTTTATTTCAGTATTTGGACTTTTGGTTAGAAAAAAGTGGAATTAAAATAAAAGGTGTAAGTGATAAAGCTTTAAGTGGTATTGATGTTGAAAGTATTTCATCAGAAAAGGTTTTCTAAGCCTTGAGAGTAGACCACTTTATTGGATTACTTTTTTGCTTGGATATAATATATCGATATAGTATATGGCATGCCAATATTCAATTTAATAGTCAGTATTTAATTTATTGTATCATAGGGAAGAGAAATAGTATAACTGAGTGAAAAGATTAAAGGTATGGAAAAGTAAACTAATTCTGTTACCTAGAGTTATTTTAACTCATTTGCTAGGTTATTAATTAATGTGATCACTGCAAAAGCCAAAAAAGAATTCGGTCAGAAATATCATGATATAATTTGCATTCCATTTTCTGTGTGACCATAAATTGTTAGATATTGCAACATATGTAACATAAACCACATGTCAGCTGTTTCCTGCCTCACTGTTGACAAGAGCCCCATTCATAACTCTTCTTTTTATCCTTTCAGTGAATAAGTAATTATTCAATATAGAAGGCAGGATATTTGGAACTGGCTATTTAATGTGGCAGCACTCTGTAATGAAATCTGCTGCTACTGGCAACCTGAGAGGGGAATGTAACAATTCCAGCATGACTGTAACTTTATCTGCCTTGACTGACTGTTTATTTGGCACATCAGTGAACCTTTTATCCCAGTGAGTGACAGCTCCAGAAGGGTCACATTTACATCCATTCTATCATGTATTGTAATATTTAATGGTGGACAAGGTTGAGCGAGACTGGGAGTAATTTGAACTTGCTTTTCCACTGAGTTGAGGCTAAAAGACAGCTTGAATCCCCAGTGTTGTGGTGTAACATGCAATGACTTAGCATTTGTTTATGAAGGCTACTCTTACTGATTATAATTAAAAAAAAAAAACCCTTCAGTTAAATAGTGTATTCTGTTGAACACATTCTCTTAAGCTACTGTGCTATTTAGCTTTTTTTCCCCATTAGTGACCCCTTCTTTAAACCAACCATTTCACAGTATTTCTCTTAAATGAGGCTGTATTTTATCTCATTTGTATAGTCATCGAGGTTGAGGAGGAATAGTTATGAAGAACTCATGGTTCTAATGTATAGCATTAAACTTTTTATTTTTGACTTTGGAAACAGAAAAGTCAGGTAAATTACGGGCTGTATTCCTGCTGTTCCATATATTGTGTTTAAGGAGACATTTACCTAATTATTTTAATTAGGGAACTGAATTATGAGTAAAATTGTCCAGAAAAAGCTATCCTAAAAAATTTTACAGATGGATTTAAATTCCATGACAGGTAATCAAATTTCAGATGTACTTGTTCCACACAAGCAACCTGCCTTCATTAAATATTAATAATTTGCATTCATTTGCATCCCTATGCTAGATAATAGTTTTCTTGTTTTTAATGATATTTTAGATTCAACTTGCTATTTCTATTTTTTGTAAGCTATATTTAAAATGCCGTTTAAAATGTTAATATAGACTATTTGAATGGGCTACTCTGAACAAAAATAACTGTCGACTCTAAGCTGTGGTATTACAAATTTACTTAAAACCTAAGCAAAGTGAAAATTGTTCTCCATTTTGTCATATTTTTATAATTAGGATTAAAACCTCTTAAAACATTTGGAATTTGAGAGTTGGAGTGATATGTTAAAAAGCTACGCAATATGGAAACATTGTTTATAACCTTTGAACAGTGCAAGAAAATCAATTTGAAATGGAATTTGTAGTTTTTTTATTAATGGCAAGTTTTAGATGATGTAATATCTTGACATTTATCTTCATTTATTCTCTTTAGGTTCTGATTCAGTAAAAGGTTTAATAACATTTTTTGTGGTATATCAAGCATAAATTGTCTTTTCTTTCCTTTGTTACAGCCCCCTGGTCACTGTTCCAGGTGTTGTTGTTCTACTAAACAAAGAAGCAGTCAAGATTCCTCAAATACCACTAAGAAGGATCATGGGGGGAAATCCAAGATACCCAAAATATATTTTGGGACACGCACACACAAACAGATAGCTCAGATTACTAGAGAGCTCCGGAGGACTGCGTATTCAGGGGTCCCAATGACTATTCTTTCCAGCAGGGATCATACTTGTGTCCATCCTGAAGTTGTAGGTAACTTTAACAGAAATGAAAAGTGCATGGAATTGCTGGATGGAAAAAATGTAAGTAAAGTTATTCTGTTCTAGAGAAAAAAATAAGGCTGAAAAGATTCAATTTACCCAATTTTTTACATGTTTGTTTTGTTTCATATATGTATTTCTAGTGATTGTCAAATAACTTACAAATTAATTGCTAGTATTGCTAATTTTTGAAAAATAATTTTACCATAAACTCTTTCTCCATCAAAAACTAATGATCTACTGTATGTTGACTAATATAACATAAAAAAAAAGAAAATCTTAAGCTTAAAATGATAGGTTTTGGTTCTAAAGCTTGATGATATTTAATTCCTTAAAATTAATTTCCATTTTAGTCATTTAGTCTTACCTCTTTGAAATCCCACTACCAAAAATAGTCAAGTATGGATGATGTCATAGGAGGAGATAAAGTATTTAAATAAGTCTAATTTGATCTAATTAATACATTTTATATATTTTAAAACTTCATTAGAAGATAATTTAGGCTCTCTCAGTAAATTTTAAAATGTTTTTTAGTTGAATGAGAAATATGATTATCCTGTCTTGTAATTCTGATTAGTACAAACTTCTCTTTCAAAAAGAGTTATATGAAATTATTAACTTTAAAGATAGGTCATTGGTGGTTTTGAAGTTTTCCAGGGAAATCTTGAATATGAATTTGGTCAAGGTAGAAATTGAGAGGTCTTTCTTAGCAAACACATAATTTTTTTGGTGATATTAGTTTGGTTGTATCTGTATAGTTTAATAATTTGCTTAGTTTGAAGTTGCAAGTCTAAAATATACTCAGAATTTATTCACAAACCATAAATTGATAGTCTGTGAAATGACCAATGATAAATTAATACATTTTGAAAGTTGTTCTATCTTTCATTAGTATTTTGTTGAACAGAGTTGGTTCTACACAAAGTGCTATGAGCCATAGCCCCTAGGTTTGATTTAATTGGTATATCTACGATAGAATAACCCTTCTATGATGTAATAAGAATAAATTATTTTGTAACATGCATTTCTTTCTCATTGGTTCTAAATAATTGAAGATACCTGCTTTTGGTCATTTGGACCTAATTCTGCCTCAGAATGCTTAGCTCATAGCCATACATGAACATTCTTTTTCTTGTTCTCAAGTCCTTAGGGTAATTTGGTATTGTAATGATGGCCAATTACAAAGTGACCATAGGTGTCTGTGTTTACTATGGCTGAATTACCAAAGTGAAATGATAAATAGATAACTGACAGTTTGAGTGAAAAAGAGTTTAAAGTGTGATAACACTTCAATTGGCAGACTCCCCTCAGGGTTGTGTTACACTGCTAAAATGGATGAGCCTTTCTGGTTTTGCTATCAGCCTTCACAGGAGTGTCATTCTAAGTGCCCTTAAAGTGTAAACTTTCTGATTTTTTGGCTTGATCCAAAGGCACATGTGTTTTTGTTCAGTTTCTTTTACAAAAGTGCTCCTATACTGGAAAAGCAATGCACTTATCTGCTAAAAGTTAATTTTTGTTTCAATTAAGAAAACGTAATTAGCCCCAGAAATAATTCTAAAAAATTATTTTAGGTATGAAAAAATAGGTTTTTTGTGAAGATGAGATTTAACAGTTAATAATCATGTTCTCTTTATTTTAATGTTGGGTCACATTTTAGAGATGTATCCATATATACATATGTATAGAAGAAGTATAAATGAAAGATATGAAAATGTTACTAGTACATTCTTTCTCTGACAGAAATATAGATAATTTAGTGGAATCTTTGTACTCCTTTGTATCTTCTAGATATTTTATAGTGAACACTTTTTACTTTTCCCCTAAGCATCCCTTTCTCCCTTTCTCCTTTCTTTCTACTTATTTATATTTGATTAAGTAATACAGTCTCATGGCTCAAACTGAAAATGTGCAAAATTGTTTATAGAGAAAAATCTCTCACTCCTGTCCCCAAGTCACTTAACTGTCATCTTTGAAAGCAACCAGTGATACCATTGTTCTTTTGTATCCTTCAAGAAATATTTTTGCCTAATATCACTTTATAATCAGAGCAATGGCACAATAAACATAATTAAAAACATTTTTTTCAGGTTAATTTGGAGTGTCTAGAGCCATCCTGAACTGTAGCTCTATCTGAGCCAACTACTAGAGTTTCTTTAAAATGGTTGTGATTATGGATACAGTATAATTTCTCTCCTGCAAAATCATTGCCTTGTGGTTTTAATGATGTTCTGGAAATTCAGAGATAAACTTGTTTTATTCCTATGTTCCAGCATTGATTCACATTTCAGTAATGCATGTTTGTTTTTAGGGCAAATCCTGCTATTTTTATCATGGTGTACATAAAATTAGCGATCAACACACATTACAAACTCTTCAAGGGATGTGCAAAGCCTGGGATATAGAAGAACTTGTGAGCTTGGGGAAGAAACTAAAGGCATGTCCGTATTACACAGCACGAGAACTAATAGAAGATGCTCATATAATATTTTGTCCGTACAACTATCTTCTCGATGCACAAATAAGGGAAAGTGTGAGTAATTGTGTGAAAAATTAGAACTTTTCTCTTACTTATTGGAATATAAATGATCAATGTAAAAGTTTTTAAATGTTTTACTTTATTTTTTGCTTTATATTTAATTTATGTAAATGTATAAGCATATTAGAGATTGAAAACATATACCGAAATGTAATAAAAACTGAATTTTAGATCTTATCATTTTAATGTCCAAAGTCATTAATATTCGTAAGGACCTAGTACCGAGTGGGATTTTGATGGGGTTTTATAATAATGACATTTGGGGCTTGACCATGTTTTGTTGTGGTGGTTTATCTTGTGCAGTGTTGGATGCTGTGCAGCATCTCTGGTTTTATCCACTAGACACTGGTAGCACCTATGGGGCAAAATTACACCCAGTTGAGACCCAATATTAAGTATTACTCCTTCTATTTATGAATAGTCAGAATTATTTTAAAACATTCCTCTGAATGTTTGTTTGAAGAACTTTGTGGGGAGAATATGTATACTATGCTTTCTGAGATTTTTGAGAAATGAAGTTTGGATATTGCATTTGTGTTTATTTGCATGGTTCTTAGAACCATCCAGTTGTTACAGCATAAGAGAAAAAGTGAATAACTTGGGGGAGCCTGGGTGGCTCATTCTGTTAGGCATCTGACCTGATCTCAGCTCAGGTCTTGGTCTCAGGGTCGTGAGTTCGGGCCCCACTTTGGGCTCCCTACTGGGCATGTAACTTACTTTAAAAAAAAAAGAATAATTTTGTTTATTCACCTGTTATTCTTCTTTTTAGATCTGACTGTGCAACTCTCATTAGCTTTCTATTTAGACTTAATAGACATTATTATGTTTACTATCCCTACTGTCCTCTTATTTGTTTGCCTCTTAGCTAGGCCCCTTTCATTTGTACATATCAATGCTAGGTCAGTCTTCCTAATATTACTTTTATTACATCTTTCTTGTGCTTGAAAATCTGTTGCACTCTTGGCTCATGGGATAAAATACATATCTCTTTTTTATTTTATTTAATTTTTAAAAATTGTTTAAAAATTTGACTTCAATAATTAACAAATAGTCTATTATTAGTTTTAGAGGTAGATTTCAGCAATTCATTCTTATATAATACCCAGTGCTCATTACATCATGTGCTGTCCTTAATGTTCATCACCCAGTTATCCCATCCCCCAACACCCCTCCCCTCTGACAACCTTCAGTTTGTTTCCTATGACTAAAAGTCTCTTATGGTTTATCTTCCTCTCTAACTTCATCTTGTTTTCTTTTTCCCTCCCTTCCCATACTATCCTCTGGTCTCTTAAATTCCACATATGATGGGGCGCCTGGGTGGCTCAGTTGGTTAAGCCACTGCCTTTGGCTCAGGCCATGATCCCAGAGTCCCAGGATCAAGTCCCGTATCAGGTTCCCAGCTCTGTGGGGAGTCTGCTTCTCCATCTGACCTTCTGCCTTCTCATGCTCTCTCTCTCTCTCT
>PITA01022946.1:0-29158 GCA_004023965.1 Spilogale gracilis | reverse complement strand
CCCCCCCCCCCCCCCGCCGAGGTATCTGATTCCCATGGCAGAGGCACACTGGAATCAGGGAGCATTTTCTGAAGCATCTTATGGAGTAAATTGTCTTTTGTAATCAACAGTAATGGGAGTTCAGTGAGGGGCTGGTGTAGGCATTGACATTAGTCTGACTTGAGAGCCATTCTGTCTCTGATGCACATTGGGATGTATTGGGAACTGACATAATTCTCCAGAGCTGGTGGTTTCTTCCTTGGAGATGGGTTTCAATTATGAATACTCATGAGGTTGAGACAATAGCCTTAAGCACTTCTTTCCCCTAATCTTACCCTTTAGTTCTTCATAAGCAATTGAATGTATTTCCAGAGGAACAGAGGCTGTTCTGTCTATTGCAAAAATTGTGTGTTTAGTTCAGAACAACGGAAAATAGCTGAAAGAGCATATAGGATCTGGGGTTATGGATTTAATATTCATTTGAATCTTAAGAGTTTTGCCATTAAAATTTACCTTTAATTCTTACTAGAAAGATCTATTGCAATCCATGACTTTGGAATTATAGTGGTACAGCATATCACCATACCACCAAATTCTCCCAGCATTTTATTCCATATCTTTTATCCTAAAACCTCCAACACCTCTTGTCCCATTCCCATTCTTTTCCTACTTCACAAAGAAATGAGATTTTCACAAACTCCTCTGCTTCATCTACCCATAGATCAATGCCATTATCCATATAGCCCTCCTGCCAGTTACTTTGTGTGAGGGGTCTCTGTTTCTATTTATGCCTGCTATATCTACAGTCTTCCCTGTTTGAGAAAGAGGCAAATCCATTCTTCCAGTTGCTCAGAGCATGAACCTCAGAACCATTTTGAATCTTTTCTCATACCACATATCCAATTTGTTGGCAGCCTTCAGACTAGGTTGGCTTCATCTTCAGACTATCTTGATTGCTTCTATTATGATCTTATCCTTATTTCTAGCCAGGATTATTACGATGAACTATCTCTTAGCTTTTCTTCTGTAGTACCTACAACAGAGTTCTTTTTTAAAAAAAAATAAAGATTTTGTTTATTTGACACAGATTTAGAGAGAGATACAAGCAGGGGGAGAGGCAGGCAGGCGGAGGGAGAGAGAGTAGCCGGCTACCAACAAACAAGGAGCCCAATGTGGGGCTTGATCCCAGGACCCTGGGATTGTGACCTGAACCGAAGGCAAACGCTTAACCGACTGAGCCACCCAGGTGCCTCTACAACAGAGTTCTTTTTTTTTTTTTTAATATTTTATTTATTTATTTGACAGAGAAAAACACAGCCAGAGAGGGAACACAAGCAGGGGGAGTGAGAGAGGGAGAAGCAGGCTTCCGGCTGAGCAGAGAGCCTGACGCGGGGCTCGATCCCAGGTCTCCAGGATCATGACCTGAGCCAAAGGCAGTTGCTTAACCGACTGAGCCACCCAGATGCCTCTACAACAGAGTTCTTAATGAGGGTTAACTTTTCCTTCCCTAGGGAACGTTTGGCAGTGGTTAGAGACCTTCTGGGTTGTTACAAGGGGCAGGCAGGGGACTCTGGTTGTCTATGGGGTAGAGGCAAGGAAGCTACTGAACTGCCTTTAGTGCACAGTACAGGCTCATACCACAAAGATTTTTCTGGCCCAGAATGTCAGTGGTGCTGATCCAGAGAAACCCTAATCTGTAGTCTGTCTCCTAGACAACATGCTGAGTGAGTATGTGGAAGGGTGAATCTGGCTAAATCATTCCCCTGCTTAGGCCCTCCAATGGCTCTCCAGTTTTCTGAGTAAAAGCCTAATTCCATTCAATTACTCACAAGGTCCCCAAAGGAACTCTGTACCAGCTGTCTCTGGCCTTGTATCTTTTCTGTCTTATGTCCGCACTGGCCATGCCACTGACCCTTGGACATCCTGGTTCTTTCTACCTCACAGCCTTTGCTCCTTGGAGTAAATTACATTCCTCCCAGATATCCACAATGCTGATTCCCCCCTGTTCCTTCAGAGTTTGTACACATGATGCCATCTCAGTCTCCCCTGCCCTGAATAGTCCCATGAATGTCGAATCACCTTCCAGCAATCCTTATTCTCCTTAAAAACTTTCTGACATAAAAATGTATTTTTATGTACTGTCTTGGCTCACCTCTGCCCAAATTCATATGTTGAAGTTCTAGTATCCAGTGCCTCAGAATGTGTACAGACAGGGTCTTTAAAGAAGTAATTCAGTTAAAAATGAAGTCATTAGGATGAGCCCTAATCCAACATGACTGCTGTCTTTATAAGAGGCTAGGATATAGAGGGGCCCAGAAGAAAGACCATGTGAACACATGGGGAGAAGACAGCTGTCTGTAGGCCAGGGATCGAGGTCTTCCAAAGAAATCAACCCTGCGGACACTTTGACCTCAAACTTCTCAACTTCTCACAGAATTGCTAAGGGGAAAAAAAAATTATTTAAACCACCCAGGTCTGGCGCCCTTTGTTACAGCTAGTCGTACCAAACTGATATTATTGTTACCTTCCGATATACAATACAATTCAATCTGGCAGTTGGATGTATTGCTAAACTGTTACATTGCTATGCTTAATTGTAATCTTCCTGAAGGCAAGGATATTTGTCCCTTTTGTTTGTTTGAGATGCCTAATTCTATTCTTGCCCAAGATCTAGCCTTTGCAGATGAGGACGATATGACATAAGAAATTAAAATGGCTTTCCCTGAGATAATACATGAATGACAGAGGCAGTGCAAATTCCAGAATTTCTTTCTTTTTAAAAGATTTTATTTATTTGACAGAGAGAAACACAGCCAGAGAGGGAACACAAGCAGGGGGAGTGAGAGAGGGAGAAGCAGGCCTCCCGCCGAGCAGGGAGCCCGATATGGTGCTCGATCCCGGATCTCCGGGATCATGACCTGAGCTGAAGGCAGTCGCTCAACCAACTGAGCCACCCAGGCGCCCCCAAACTCCAGAATTTCTTATTCAGATTCTGGTTGGCTCCCTTTTGGCTCACTAGTTGCTTTGGCCTAGAAGATAAAGAAATGGTAGAGCAGAGCTGTTGCAACAGAAAACCAATGTACCTTATACACACATGAGCAATGAGGATGGACTGCCAAAACCATCCAGCTGTTTCAGAAGTGCACTTAACTTGTTTATGAAGAATAAAATATATAGACCTGTTCGGATTGCAGTACTTTCTGGTAAGTGTTGAGCAACAGAAAAGAAGAGGAGAAATGAAAATCCTAAAGAAAAGCTGCAGTGCAGAAAAGCAAAAGCAACGAGCACACGGGATTATGAGCTGGAAGCAATACATGGGTTTCATGGCTGTTTCTGTGTTTAATATCATGGAAGACAAACTTTTAGCTATGAATAAAAATATTCACTCCTTGTCCCTGCCCAGGATAAAATTCCACTGTAATACTTGGGTCCCCTTCTCTGCCATCCTGCCTGAGAGCTTGCCAAACCAACCAGTTTACGTACAATTAACAGAGAAGTTTCCAATAAAAGAAGAGCTCTGTTCTCGTGGAAGAATATCTCTGTGTTCTCATCTCTCTGTGTTTGTTTGTTTGTTTTTTTACCAGAATCATCTGCCCAAATAAATAAATAAGATAAGCAAATGGGAAGAGGTAGTAGGGGAGGGAACACTCTCTCTGATTGAAATCTATTTTCATCTCATGAAAAATATCTTAATTTTTACTTATATACCATGTCCATAGCTGAGGGCCATTAAAGCTAATAAAACTAAATCATTTGTGACAGATCTTAGAAAACAGTTTCTGCAATCCACTGCGCTCTCAACTGCTCATTAGAAATAGTGGTTTTCTTTACAGAAGAATGCTCACTGAATGCTTAAAACATGTTGCCTTCAACTTTTGACAAGTCAAACTGGCAATGGAGTGTTTGAAGCAAAGCCTTGACATGAAAAAGATGTTGTGCAGCTATACATCAAATATGACTGGGAACAGCACATCAAAGCAGAGCGTGTTAGGATGCAAGGCGGTTGGAGGAGAAAGAGAATCAAAACATTTGTGTCTGCTTTCTACATTTTCTGGCATCAGAGTAAACAAGGAATCTGCATTGAGTGTAGACAGGACATTTCAATTCCACAGGAGTTTAAATCCTGTCTTTCCTTAGCGTCAAAGACCATTGGCTAAATGTCATGGACATAAGCCCATTATATTCACCTGTGAAATGGGAACAATTACAAAGAACAATAATAATACTATATGTTCATCATAATGCTTATCCATATCATCCATTTTTTATGGGGAGTAGAAATGTGAATGTATGGTAAGACTTTAGAGATTTTAATTATTTAAGAGGCACTGATGTTTATTATTTATGATAACAGTAGCTGCCATAATTGAGTACTTAGTACAGTACATTTCATATTTATGATTTCTATTTTCATAGCTAAAGTTATCTCCATGTTACAGAATTGGATACTAAGAGGCACAGTAATTATTATGTTAATATTAACTAATATTTTACTATTGGAAGATACGATATCATTACTATTACCAAAGAAGCATTACATGAGAAACACACAAAAAAGGGATATGGTTAAAGTTAATTAAAAGGCCTGTGTCAGTCAGGGCTCAATCATAGAAGCAGAACAAATATTAAGGCATTTGTTTATGGGAATATGACTTTATGCAATTGAAGGAGAGGATAAACCATCTTCTCAAGGGAGTTGTCTTCACGTTTAACACTGGAGCTTAAATTCTGCAAGGAAGGCAGTTAGGAAAGAAAGATGTAAAAACCAGGAGAGTAAGGTCAAGCTGGAAGCTGCCAGCGTGAGTGGGAACCTGTAGGCAAGGGCTAGAACCCGTTTTCAGTCTGTTGATAAAGTGGGTATTCTGCAGGAGAAACTGTACCCTTCATCATGGTGCTAAACACTCCTTTGACCCAGGAGTCAAAGAAGCTGGGAAAACATCCAAGATAAGGTAAAACATTTCAGACCTGTCTCTGCCTATGTCAGTGAGGAGAGCTCACAAGTAAGTGACAAGATGTGTGAACTACAAAAGCACCGACCCCAGTCTTCCATCATAAAAAACAAAATAGCTACTGCTTCCCTTCTGCCCTCCAAATCTTCAGTGGAAATGTCTCTTATGGCCTACGCTACCTGGAAATACACAAAGAAGGAAATTCTGGGAAATAGTTCTGCCTAGCCACGTTGACATATCATAGAGTTACCAAAGTCCACTCTGGTCAGATTGACACACATGCAAAGTCATGTCACTGCCTCACATTAGATAACTATGTTCTTTATTAATATTTGCCAGCCTTTGCCCCAAAAGAGGATAGAGAGATCTTCTTTTTGTCTTTGGGTGATCATCATTATTCTAGCTGATTCACGCTCTCTCTTTGAAACTCTGTAACTTAATTAGATATAACATACCTCATGTTACATGGGAGAGGAAGAGAAAAATGTTACACATATGCAGATTTTATATATATATAATATGTACAGACATATATACACACACATATATATTGGTAAATATTATAGCTGTCATCTTTATAACTGGTTAGGGATTTTATATATATATATATATATATATATATATATATAAATAATATTTATTTATTAGAACATGGGGAGGGCAGAGGGCAAGGGAGAAAGAATCTCAAACAGACCCTCTGCTGAGCACAGAGCCCCATGTAGGGCTAGATCCTAAGCTCCAGAGATCATGACCTGACCCCAAATCAACAGTTGTACGCTTAACCGACTGAGCCACCTAGGCACTCCATATCTGAGCAGTGTTCATAACTACCTTTTCTCTTTCTCCATTCTTTACTTTCTTTTCTCAGTTTCTTGTGGTTCCAGGTCTGTTTTTCCAGTTTGGACTTCTACTCCTAAAGTGTCTGAGCCACTAACAGTCCTGCCTGAATTCTGTTTGACTTTAGTCATAGACATGGGAATACTAAGGGTTGACTCAGGGGTTCTCCTAGCATGGTCTTTTACCATCATTGTATAAGAGCAACTGACTTTCTTCCTAATAGTCAAAATTGATCACCCCAGCCACTATAATTACCCCATCCTTTGCTTGTTGATTTACTGGTTTGAGTAGCCCAAAGTGGCAAGGTGGTAGTTTCAGCATCCAGGTCAATGCTGGCAGAAACAGTGATTTGGTATGAATTACGCCTGCACAGAAGTCATACTTTGTTTCTGACTCTTCAGGGCCTGCTGAAACTTGAGTATGTGTATAGATCTAGAAGCAAAGATAAGTGGTGGGAGTAGTTCCTAAGTAGGATGGGCAGTCCTTTGCATACCATTACAGTTTCTTTAGACACGGTGAAACTAATCTCTTATGGCATGTGTGGGAGGGATTGTTTTCACTGTCAAAGAAGACCACAAGGGGCACCTGGCTGGCTTAGTGGAGCTTGTAACTCTTGATCTTGGGGTTATGGTTTCAAGCCCCACGTTGGGTGTAGAGTACTGAAAAATAATATCTTTTTAAAAAATCCACAAAATTTAGGGATCGAAAATCCCCAGCTTTATGGAAATATACCCATACATCCCATTGCAAATTTCAGAGTCCTAGCCCATCCCAATAAAGGTCCAAACTTTAATAATACAGACCTCTTAGAAATTAGGAGATAATTTACCTTGTAACTTGAAGGATTCAGTTTGGGGTTTGTTTTTCAGAAAGCGCAGCCCTATGGTGAAAAGAGGTTATGGTTTCTTTTTAGGTCAGATATAGATAATTTCAGGTCTGTTATGCAGATTTTAGCTGGTAAACTAGAACTGTATGTTCATTATTTTCTTCCCCCATGTTTCTAGTACAATTAGAGACAACCAGTCAACTCCACTAGATACCTTATTTTGACTAAAATATTCTATGGCAACATATACTTAGTCACTCAAAGGCTTGTTTTCTATGGGTATTTGATTGCAGGTATATGCAGGTGATAATTTGCATGATACTTTTGCCACTACATGACATGGACTACCGGTGTCTCATTAGACACTAGAAATGGGAGCGATTGAGGTTTTTATTTAAATCTAATCATACCAGAACAAACCAGAAAACCCCAAACAGTTCAGAAAACCCATTCTTAAGATACTGTTCCTCTAGAGTTTTTTTTCATGACAAATTATGTATCAGGTAGGGTTCAATCAGGGAAGCAAAATGAAGATGATACATTTGTTACAGGGATTTGAATTTATCCAATTATGGTCCTGGCTGAACAGTTTCCATCAAGTTATGTCTCAGGACAATAAAATAGATATAAAGTGAGGAAAGCTAGAAGAAGTTGGAATCCATGAGATGGAATCCCTGAGAATAGTCTGTTCTTAATGCTTCTAGTAGTTACAAATGGGTGTCCTGCAGGAGGAGAAACTGATGCTCGTTATCACAGAGCTAAATATACACCTGGCCCTAAAGTGGGAGGAGCTAAAGAAGAATTCAGGAAAGGTAGGGTAGTAATTGCAGGTAAGGTGGCTTCCTTACAGGAGCAAGGTAAACTTACAGACCAGGAGCAGCCTGTGTGAACTACTAAATTACTGGCCTGTGGAAGCCTAAAAATCCCAAAAGACTGATGCTTTACTCTCTTCAGATCTCCAGTGACCATGTCTCTTATGGTACATCCTGCTGTGAAACATAGAGAAAAGAGAATTCTGGGAAAAGTAGTTCAGCCTGAACGAGGTGACATATTTCAAAGCTACCAGAAGCCCCATTGTAGATGACAACCATATTTACATCTGAGTAAACTTATAATTGTTTCAAGTTTATGTAACATATTTCCTGTTAATAACCCATGGCCAGGAATAATTGTCATACCTACATTTTGCTGGGCATTGGTACTAGGAAGAAACAGTACAATGCATTAAGCCTGAGCAGTTTCTGAATATATTAGATGGGGAAATGTTAATTTGGGTCCTAATTATGAAGCTCAAATAAAGATAGCATTTATTAGGTATTTATCCAGTTATTTGGCATGAAACACGTACTCACAGAATGTTAGTTTCCTTCCACAGTGCTAAAATTTGTGCTCAGGCTCTTTCACTTTTAACTTCATGAGTTGCATCAACTCATCCTTCTTATTAATAATTTGATTTTCTTACACACATTATGGTTCTCTCTTAACCACTGGATTCATACGGTTTTGAAAAGCAAAACAAAAAGACACTGTAAAATGAATAACGCTTTGTAAATGGGAATATGTTATAATTATCCTAGTTATTTATCCAAAGGATACAATGATAGTGATTCGAAGGGGCACATGTACCCTAATGTTTTGGCAGCAATAGCCACAGTAGCCAAAATATGGAAAGGATCCAGATGTCCATCAACAGATGAATGGATAAAGAAGATGTGTGTGTGTGTGTGTGTGTGTGTGTGTGTGTGTGTGTGTGTATAAAATTTCCAAACAGGTCCCCTGCTGAGTGTGGGGCCATTTATGGGGGCTCAACTCAAGACCCTGAGATCATGACCTAAGATGAAATAGAGTTGGATGCTTAATCAACTGAGCCACCCAGGTACCCCAGAAATTCCCTATTTAATCTGGTGGAGTGACACTGAAAGAATGCAGAAAAGTAGTCATCATTCTCACCTCTTTTAGGGAAAGGAGAACATAGGAAGTACCCATAATAACCTTACTATGAGGGTAGCAGATGGAAATGAACAACTAAGCAGTTCTTTAATGTGTGAAAGGAAATGGAGGTCATGTGAATGAACCACTGCATTATGTTCCTATGGAACTCTGTTTTTGTTTTTAATTTGTCAATGTATGTGAAATTCCCATCTGCAAGTTTCGCTGAGAGCGTTGTTTGCTTAGGCACCAAGAAATTAGTGATGCCTATTAGAATTCTGCTTAGCCTGGAATACCTCTGTCATTACGCCAGCCCCAGTGTGATGTGGGTTGGACTTTAGACAGAGTTTGAGCACCAACCCTGTCAGTGCTACAAAAACTGTTATTTAAAGAGATACAGGTATGTGTCTACACATCTGGTAGGATGAGTAACTCAGGCAGGTAAACCTGTTGAAGGGAGAATATAGGGAGGGAAACTATGCCCAGTGCTTATTGCAAAAGAAAAATAGAGCAGATTGTTGAAGAATAAGCCCTTACTGAGTATCAAGCTAGCATTTACAGGTCATGAAAATAGAGATGTTCTCCTTTCATAATGTTTATAGTCGATATTGGAGATGAGTTTTACTTTCCAGGAAAAATAGGAAGTGATAAATCAGGAATTTATGTCTGGCTTTAGATTCAGTGGGGGTGGTTACAGACAAATAAAGTTAGAGTTCTGAGGAGAACTAAGAATTGCTATGAATTTATGATCAGAAAGTGAGGTTTGATTGCTAGTTCTACTGCATATTAGAATATAATATTGTATTTCCTAACTTTAAAATAGTAGTAATAAGCTCTATATCACAAAGCTTTTGCAATTACATAAATTATGTATTTGAGGGTGCCTGGCTGAGTCAATCAGAGGAGTATGTGGCTCTTGATCTTAGGATCATGAGTTTGAGTCTCATGTAGGGTGTAGAGATTGCTTAAATAAATAAATAGATTTAAAAAGTAATAATAAAAAAATAGCAGAACATTTGTATTTCTAGGCTGTTTACCAGTTTATAAAATACTCTTGAAATCGTTAGCTGTGATTCCCAGGAGAAGTTTGTACACAAAAACCTTTGGAGGAAGAGTAGGATGACATACAAACACATACTTAATTTTATGAACAAATGTGTAATTTTTTTAAATCTTGGAATTATATTCACAATATGTATAACATTTGCATGTTCATCCAATAAGAGAATTGGCTTCACAAATGGTAAGAAACATTTCATTGATTCATTCAAAATAACCCTGTGAATTAGGCTTTGAGAAATTATTCTCCCCATTTCACCGATGAGGCAATGAAGATACAGAAACATTAAGTGGATCATCAGAATTTACACAGAGCCAGGGTTCTTAGCTCTAAGCCACAGCTCCCATGCCTGTTGCATAGGCATCCTAGATCATGCGGCAAAGGCTTCACACAAAAGCCTAGACAGGATCTCAGTGTAATGATAGCAAATAAAGGCATGGGTGGCTGGATGTTAGAAAAGGCGGGGAGAGTGAGAATTCATAGAGCTTATTCTTCTGCAAAGGTATGGAAAAGGCACTGATGCATTTAATTTGTGGTTTTGTTGTTTTATTTTCATCTGTTTTTAGTTGGATGGAAATTTGGAGAGACCTCTGAAAATGTATGCAAAGCCAGATGCTAGGAGTCCAAATAGGAAAAGAATCCAATCTCCATCTTTGCAACCTTTCATAGAAATTCATGGTTCAGCAAAGTACCATAATCAATATAAAGAATCAGGAAATCTTCTAGTGCCTCAATGACCACAGAACCATGAGCCATAAACAGCCTGGCTCTATAGAGAATAAATCATTCAAGGGAAGCTTGATTACTTTTTTGATAGAAGGTTCATTGTCAGAGGAACGGTGTTGATACAGTATATCTAGATTTTAAGAAATCATGTCCATCAGGGAATCTTACATGAAAAATTAATTTAGGGTGATGAATATAAGCCTTGTTAAGTAAGCAAAAACCACACTGATGGGACCCAAATTGTATGTGATTTAGAGGAAAGAAAGGCGGGGGGAGAGAAGAATGAAAAGGAAGATGGATGGGTTAGAGAGAGTGACAGAGACCCTGAAAAACTCAGGAGTATATTAAAGAATGAGGTGATTTTTCAGAGAAAAGTAGCAGCTAAAGTCTTTCATAAAAAATGCAGTTCCTGAAAATTATGGGATTTAAAAACATGCATTGAGGGGCGCCTGGGTGGCTCAGTTGGTTAAGCAACTGCCTTTGGCTCAGGTCATGATCCCGGAGACCCGGGATCAAACCCCACACCGGGCTCCCTGCTCGGCGGGAAGCCTGCTTCTCCCTCTCTCACTCCCCCTGCTTGTGTTCCCTCTCTGGCTGTGTGTTCTCTGTCAAATAAATAAAATCTTTAAAAAAATATTAAAAAACAAAACAAAACAAAACATGCATTGAGCATTCTTGTCAGAAAGACCTTAGGAGATCATTAAGACTAGATCTCTATCTTCACTTGAGTGTATGACCATAAAGGTTAAATGGGCAAGTGTTGTTTAGGCAGTCTTCAGAGGAGCTGATAAAAGTGTAGCCAGTGGGGGGGAAAAAAAAAGTGTAGCCAGTGGGGCTAAGAGAAGATATTGAGTCAGGAAAACCTGAATTCAGACAACAATGTAACTTAAACTCTTCTCTCATCAAGAAATTGAGCCTTTATTCATTTCCCTTTAAGTATGGACTGAACTTAAGGACTTGCTTCTAACAAACGGTATATGATAGAAATGACATATGTAGCTAGTGTTGTGACCCTGATGTGAGAAATAGGGCTACCTTGAAGCTCCCATGCTCCCATGCTAGAGAGACCACATGAAGAGTTCACGTACGAATAGAGAAAAATGTTGTAACTGTCCCATCTGCTCCAGTCCTCAATGTTTTGAGTCTACCCATCCCAGGGGTATGACATATGGGCGCAGAAGCCCTAAAGATGGTTACAGTCTCAGCCAATGTCTGACATTGCATGTAAAACCCAGGGTGAGAACCATATCTGAGCCCAGTCAATCACCAGTGTCTGAAGACATAATAAATGCTCTGGTCACATATGCCCCTGAATGTGGCATGATTGGCTATGCAGCAATAGAGAGCTGAGTCTGTGGGACTGAGGACGGTTTTCATAAGCTTCATTTGTTTAATAATAACACCTACCCTATGAATTTTTATAAGTATTAATTTAAATAATCTTAGAATTGTACCTACATAATAGTTCTGAACATTTTTAGCTTGTAAAAATATTACTACTGACCATATTATTAAAAGTAATATTAAAATAAAGGCAGTTGTATAGTAATACAGGTCAAATTAAAGTAGAAAACCCTTTCAGGGTTTTATTATATTAGTTAGGGTTCTCCAAGGAAACTGAACCAGAAGGGGAAAGAGAGAAAAGGAAAGAAGGAGAGGGAAGGAGAAGAGAGTGAGGGAGGGAAAGATTGATTTATTGTGAGGAATTGGCTCATAGAATTATGGAGGCTGAGAAGTTCCACAATATGCTATCAGCAAGGGCGCCTGAGTGGCTCAGTTGGTTAAGTGACTGCCTTTGGCTCAGGTCATGATCCCAGAGACCCGGGATCGAGTCCCACATCGGGCTCCCTGCTCGGCGGGAAGCCTGCTTCTCCCTCTCTCACTCCCCCTGCTTGTGTTCCCTCTCTGGCTGTGTTTCTTTCTGTCAAATAAATAAAATCTTAAAAAAAAAAGTGCTATCAGCAAACTGGTAACTGAGGAAAGCCGATGGTGTATATTTAATTGAGTCCGAGGGAACTCGTGGTGTAAATCCACAGAATCTCGTGGGGTAAAATCCCAGCATAAGCACAGAAGAAAGTGAGATGAGATGTCCCAGGTCAGCAGTGAGGCAGGAAAAAAAGGGCACATTCTACCTTCTACCATGTTTTGTTAAATCCACATCCTCAGTGGATTAGATGATGCCTGCCCACATAGTGAAGGGCAGTCCACTTCACTGAGTCCCTTTATTCAGATGCCAGTGTCATCTAAAAACACTTTCACAGACACACTCGGAAATAATGGAAGGCACCTGGGTGGCTCATTCGGTTAGACATCTGTCTTTGGCTCAGGTCATGATCCCAGGTCCCTGGGATTGAGCCCCATATAGGGCTCCCCGTTCATGGGTAAGCCCACTTCTTCCTCTTCCTCTGCCTGCCACTTTTCCTGCTTGTACTCTCTCTCTCTCTCTTCTCTCTCTCTCTCTCTCTCTCTCGCAAATGGATAAATCTTAAAAAAAAAAAAAAAAGTTAATTTGGGTACCCTGTGGCCAGTCAAGTTGATGGGTAAAATTAACCCTTGCACAGGAGTCACTCTACAAGGTGAGAATGTCTCATTAATTGACAAACTCCCTCTGACAGGACTAAAAACTATCTCATCCCATCTTCTTCCAGTTTGAAATAATGGATCACCCCCATTTTCCTACAGACTGTTCTGTGTACTCTTATAAGACTTTTTACAATGTGCCAGCTTTGATCTCTGAGGGAAAATACATGGGTAAGAGCCTGCAGTGGTGATATTATGATTAGAGATACAGAGATATCAAGTCATACCCTGTTAAACCATACTTCCCAAAGGTTTCTGGAAGGTACTATAGACAAAAGAGATAATACAAAAGTAAATAAAAGTTTACTTTATTAATAGCCCTACAGGTGCCTAACAATCCCTAACTAGTTATAATCCAAATCAAATAAGGGTCTCTTTAATTGTAGGAATACCATGCTCATTGCCTATGGGAAGGAAAAACCTCTTAATCCACTTACACAACCAGTTTCTTGCCATGAAAGGGAAAGATGTAAGATGAGCTATCTGCCCTGGGGCCTGACTATGCCAAAGGCCCAAACAGAAAAGCAATAAAAGGAATCTTAGATTCTTCATTTAAGGAAGAATAAACCTGCCTGAAAATAAACCACAGCCCAGTGGATATCCTGGGTTCACACTAAGGGGAAAAAAGCAACACCTCTTCTCTTAGCAGAGAGTAAAGCCAAG
The DNA here is from genome assembly GCA_004023965.1 of Spilogale gracilis. Taxonomy (NCBI): domain Eukaryota; kingdom Metazoa; phylum Chordata; class Mammalia; order Carnivora; family Mephitidae; genus Spilogale; species Spilogale gracilis. The sequence continues at coordinate 15,609 of PITA01022946.1, read as the reverse complement.
GGTGGGAAGAGCAGGGCCTGGTGTAGGAAGAGAAGGCAAAATATACACTCTTTACATGAGGGAACCAGGTGATTCTTTCTGAAATACGGTGAAGAGCCCTGTGTGATTTCTGTTGGATAAAATCGACTCTGTCGTTCTGCTGATTGTCCAAGGGATCAATCCTCTAGTGAAATACAGGCTGTACATAAAAAAGCAAAAATACATGTAGGGTGACTTGTTATGAAACCATGCCCCAGGGTGGCCCTTCCAGTTAGATGTAGCAGACCATCTTAATGAGCCCACTTCTGAAGGTGGTGCAGACATGAAGTGTATAAGAAGAAAAGGAGCCTTTAAGCCCAAACTCCATTCCCAACCAAACAATAAGTTATTCCTCTCTGTTCCATAAAATTTACTACACTTTCTAGTCTCCAGAGTGAATGCCCTTCATCTGGGAGATGCATCTAGGGTATCTCATGTTTTTGTTTGTTTGAATTTTTTTTTCGACATTTTATTCATTTGAGAGAGAGAAACAGAGCACAATCCAGGGAAGAGGCAGAGGGAGAAGGAGAAACAGACTCTACGCTGAGCTGGGAGCCCAACATGGGGCTGGATTTCAGGACCTGGAGATCATGATCTGAGTAGAAGGTAGATGCTTCAATGACTGAGCCAGCCAGATGTCCCTGTTTGAATATCGATTGACTGATTGATGGATTGATTTGACACAGAGAGACAGCAAGAGAGGGAACACAAGCAAGGAGAGTGGGAGAGGGAGAAGCAGGCTTCTCACTGAGTAGGGGGCCTGATGCAGGACTCCATCCCAGGACCCTGGGATCATGACCTGAGCCAAAGGCAGATGCTTAAGGACTAAGCCACCTAGGAGCCCTGCCTGTTTGAATCTTTAAACTAAAACTTCATAAGGTCATAAAGGCCTTTTACATCTCCCTCTATATTGGTGCTTGTATACAGATCTAAGCAATGTATTTACGAGCTTATTTCTTTCCTTAAGAATGAGTGACATATTTTGCTTTTTTGTTTTTCTTCCAACTCTCCATGAATCATAACACCAAACTTTACACCTTGCTTATTCTATGTTTTATAAATTGGTTTGGAATACTTTTGTGCATTTCCCAAAGAGCTACAGTTCACCCCCATCCCATTCAGATATATAGTTTCCTCTCCTCTTATATATTTTCTTTTGCATGAAGGAGACAAATAGCTCTTAAGTCTCTTGTACAGATAGATGTCTAAAATGTCTTTAGCTTTTTTTGTTGTTCTTATGACTTTGGTCTTTTCCTTCTTGTCACCCATACTCTTCTCTTGACCTCCTCCACTTAGTCACCATCCTTTTAAGAATCCATGATAAAGAAGCAATACAAAATTATATATGATTATTTAATAAGATCTGACAGAGTTCAAAGAAATGTCAGAGTTCAAAGAAAGGTCATTTTTTTATGCTTGAATACCATATTTTTTGTATATATTTTTGTATCACTTTTTTTTAATCAAAAAAGCATCACACTGTAACATGAGTCCTGTTGTAACTTAACTGTCTAGAAAATGATCAGAGACCTTTCAATCAATATAGTCCTCTGAATAGTCAGTCAGCCAAACATATAGAAGATAAGTGAACAGATCCTTATTCAGGAGCCTGCACATCGTGTCACAAATGAATTCTTCCTTTTGATGAAGAGTATTTTTAAAACAGGTCACTCTCCAGGAGATCTTTTCTGGTCATTGCTGTTCTAACCTTTGGGAACTTATGAATGAGGTTGAACACCTCTCTAGAAAATAAATGCTGTAAATCAACGCTGTACCCATTTCACATCACGACCTTAAAAACAGATACTTGTGAAGGAATCCCATAGAGGTTAAAATCCAGAGAACTGGAGGTAACCTACCCAGTTGTCATTCTAAAACTTAACATATGTCCAACAAGCTAGTACTTTAATAGAAAATAGAGAAATGCAGACGTGGAGTTTTATGGGAGATCACAGATGAACATTGTGACATTTCTGAGTTAGATAGGATTTTAGGAAACTATGAATGCAATGACTTCTTTTAGGAGAAGAAACTCAGCTGCAAGGAAGCTAAGTCACGTTGAAAATTAGTAGCAAAGCAGGGGCTAGCATGAATATTTTATTATTTTAAGTGTAGAGTTCCTTCTTCTCCATGCCTTTGCTCTTGAAATCCCTACAAACTCTTCCAGTAGTCTTATAACTGTGAATCCAGGGAGACCTCAGTAGGAATCTGACTGCTTGTCATGGTGTAGTTATAGTCTCCAAGTGCACCTCTCCTTCCAAGGCTTTCTGTGGTCCAGCAGAGGTCTCAACAGGGCCCAGGAGGGCAGCAGGACATCTCAGCCCTTTTGTACAGCAACCCCATCTTTGTATTTCCAGGGAATGAGGTCTTCCTCTCTAGGATATTAAGTACAATTAGGCTTTCTGGATATTTTCTCTAACTCTGGTTCCCCTTTTCAAGACAAATTTGCTTAAACAAAGTCCTGCTTAAAATGGGCCTCTTTCTCCTTAGACTTCTACAGTCTCTCTCTTTACCGATCTTTTGACTACCAGACCTTATCTCTTTGTATTTTAAAGACAATGGACACTGTTGTTTATTTAATCTACATAGGAAGAGTGGGGACTGTTGTATCACTTATGCAAACATATGCCTGTGATGCTGCCTATAATATAGCAAGATTCCCAGGATAACACATTACCATTTCTGCTACTCTGCATATTTCCCTTGGGGCCATCCAGAGAGCTATGCTGTCTTTCGCTATATGATAGACCTGGATTCTATTTTGGGTGCATAAAAATAAGAAATACTCTCTTGGGATTTGTTTATGTCATTACTGTGCCAAACTCTAAAAGGGAAATGGCATTTGATATCCATCACTTACAGACATCAGGGGAATTTATTTTTCAGGGGTAAATACCCTAGCTATGGGAAGTGATTATATCTAGATAGGAATACTGTTAAAAGGACATTTATCTAGTAGATTACATAGTCAAACTCTTCCTAGGTTTCCCATTCCCTCCAGAAATGTTCTAACAGGACCATAGTCTGTGAGTAGCAGTGCCTCTTGCATTGCCATGTGTATATTCTGTCTTCCTACCATGGCCCCATAGACTAGCCCCATGCCTAATCAGTCTTCATGGTCATCCCATTCAGTGGGGTGATTTGTTCAGATAAAATGGAAAATTGAAATGGATCTGTTGCCAAATACAACATCATCCACATTTTCTATTTTGTCAAAATGCCATGGCTGCTCATTTCTTCATGGCCATGAGTTGAAATAAATTAAACTTCCCAGAGGCAAAACTTCTCTGAGATCAGATTGGAATATATTGATTAGCTCTTTGAGGCCTGATGGATTGAAGGTTCTTGCCTTATAAACACATTTACAAACATGCCTTAAGAAACAGTTGCTTAGCACTGGGTAGACTGATTGTGTTTATTTAAAACTGCAGGGAAGGGTGTACCTACAGCCCCTGACTTTAACCTATCAATGTTTCCATCCCAGATCAATGGTGACAAGTTAAAGTGTTGCTCTCTTTAGTGACTCCTAGAACGAGCTCAAGGCTGGCTTGCCCAGTGATGTGTCAAGTAATATATCAAAGTCTCAGGGACATCTCAGCTTATAGTAGAATGCTGGAATATTAGATCTGGGATGGACTTAAGACATTATCATCTACAGCCGAGAAACCAATTCCTCTAATGGTGTAATTTATTTAGTTTGCAAATGAGTGGCTTTAGAGATGATTTTAGAGTTAAACAGGAATTTTAGCAGTTTTCTATTCTCAGGCTTAAAATTCCAATGGCTGTGGTCACCAAGTATACAACATAAGTGAGTGAAGTGGGACTGATGGGCATTGTTATGAATGGAAGACACAGGCTTGTTTTAATGGGGGCAGCAGTCCCTCTACTCCAGGTGATAATTTTCATGGAAGAGTGTGGGCCCAGTATTGCCAAATAGACAAAAATTTCCAAAGTGTCAGGATATATGGTATGATATAACATTCAGTTTATTTTAAAGGACTAAAATAAATAAATAATAAAAATAAACCCCAAGACCTTTGCAGGTAAATAAAACAAAATTGCCGACTGAATTTAGTCCAGAAGTTCCAAGAATATGGTCTCCGATTTACTCATAACCTCATGCTGGTGAGAAAAAATGAGATGCAGCAAAATGGATGCCATGGGTGAATGGTGCCCATGACCCAGGATAACACCAGAGTGTAGGGGTTGTTTCACACATGCTTCGACATGGAGACTATGTGGAAATTACAGTCTTGTGTAAACGTGCCAACATAGAACTGTCCAGTCTCAAGACTAGACCCTACACTACCCCAACTCCAAACCTAACTTTCAATGACTCAGAGCCCAGTCTCTGAAGGGGCTTTTCCAGGAGCACATGGGAAGTAAGGAGAGCCCAGGCAGGTCTGTTCTAGTGCCATTTCTACCACATGCCTTTCCAAGAAACTGGGACGTATGATTTGCTGAGACTTTTCAGGATTTGTGTAAGGCCATGGTATATAAAATAAGGACTGAAAAACCCAGAAAGTCTTTAAATATTAAGTAAGATATTTTCGGGTTCTACTATAGAAGGTCTGGTAGCTTGACAGATTTTTGGTTGCAAGTAATAAATCGAACAAATGATACACCTGGCTCACACAAATTGGACTTTTTATTAATTTATCTTCCTTTACCTAATAAGATAATCTAGAAGTGGGCAGTTGTTGACAAGGGCTTAGTATCTCTTCAGGATCAGGGCTGGTGTCTCTGTGATAATCTTGGTCTTCCTTTCATGGTGACTGATGGGCATTCTAACTCAAGATGTCACAGGAACATTTGACTGGTAGAGGGTGCTGCCTTCCTAACTGCCCTCAGGAAGGCAAGAGCTTTCCAAGGAACCATAACAACAGTTGTCTATTTACATCTCTTTAGAGTTCATTGTATACAACAACAATCCTAGATACAGAGGAGTCTACCGAAGTGTTTTTGCCCTTCTTGAGGACTGGAAACTGGCATGAGGCTGAGAATCGGTGTGAGATAAACCAAACTGCAGTATCTTCCCCAGGAAGGAACTTAAGGAATTTTGGAAAATTTGTAATGAGATTTCGGAGCTCACTCCATATTATAACCAGCATGCCTTATTCTTGCAAGAATTCTGAGTAATAAAGGTTGATTGCACAGCCCCCTCATCCTCTGGACTGTGTGCTCTCATGCTATCGTGTAACTACTTGCTAGGTCATCTTTGGCTCTGCCCTACTGAGCTGCTTCCACCCTTCATTGAAACTTATTCCTTCTAACGGCTTGGAGATGGTTATTGGATTCACGGAAGAGAGAAGTTATGAAGCACATCGGGAACACTGGGGAAAAAGAGATGCGATTCTGCTCAGATTCTATTAGAGTAGAAAACATGCTGGATATCAAAAGGAAATTTATGTAATGTATTCCAGCGTTGTTTGTGGTAGAGCATCGTGTTTTATGCAGGCAGAGACAGTCGGAGCATGCAGTGTGAGAACTCGGCTACACAGGCTGAAACAAACAATAAAACAGTGAATGGGCAATGGGCAGAAAATAAACCCTGGTTTTTATGGGAACCAGTCACAGTCTCCATTCCATACCAAGACTTCCTAGTCTATGTCAGAAAGAGCGTCGTTTTAAAAGCCTGTAAGAAATCTTTTCTGTTGTTTACTTGGATGGATTCTAAGTGTATAAGCACCTATTGAGAATCTTTTCTTTTGAGAATCAAGGCTGCATGATTTAAACAGGATGGCCTTGAATAAATGAATGGGGAGAAATGCAGAATTGAGAGAGTGGTGATAGGTTGATCTCCTTTAGGAGGAAGTTCAAAGTGACTCAGAAGCAACAAAATGAGAGAGAAGCCTTGGAAGACTAGGTTTCCAACTGAAAGCAAAGGGATAGAGTTGAAGAAACTAAAAGCAGGTAGGGAAATGTAATTCTTAGGAGGCTCAAGGGGTCGTAAGTAGCTGTTATCTGCAGCTGCCAGAGAGAGCTCTGATCTTAGAGGACCTAACATGGCACCAGGATGGCTTCAGAGAGCCTTTCCAGAAGGTGCTAAGCACACGGCTGGACTGACACGAGTTTCAGAATTTTGATCTTTGCTTGTTTGTGTGTTGCTTCTCATCACAAAAGTGTGGTTTATGTGACCTACTCAAGGTAATGCACTTGGATTTTCAGTCATATTGTAAGAGGATGCATTAGGACATCGGTAGTATGTGCTGAGGTAGACATAATCAGAAAACTTAGATATAATTCATACAGCGTTACATCTTTGTAAGAGTGGTAACGACTTGCATTTATGTGAATGTGCATCACTGAGTTTTGGGCCAACTAGTCTGCCTATAAATTCAATCAATTAGAAATCAGCATTGCTCTGATCCCATCTGGGTCTGATGAAGAGTATTATATTTACATCACTGATCATAAATGTCTGACAAACTAGTATTAGCTTTTAAATTGGCATATATGGAACAATATTGATCAATTTAAAAATTGAATTAACTTTAATAAAAATATAATGTTATATATATTTACTCATTAAGTACTATGTACAAAGGGAAATTGATATGAAAACAAATGTAAATAACATTTTGGAGTAGCTTACTATATCCCGGGTACTATTGTAAGTAGTTAAGTGTGTAACTTATGTAATCCTCCCAACAATGTTACACAGTGGGTAATATTATTATCCATATATTGATGAGGAATGTGAGGACATTTTTTATGTTGCTCATGTTCACCTAGACTGTAAGTTCTGGAGTTGGGTTTAAGTACAGGGTTTGTGACTCCGGACCTTATGCACTTGGATTTTCAGAAAACTTAGATATAATTCATGCAGCGTTACATCTTTGCAAGAGTGGTAACAACTTGCATTTATGTGAATGTGCATCACTGCCTTAGCCAACAAGGATTTCGAAACATTACATCACTGTATCCCAAAGCACAAATACAAGTGGCTGTAAAAGAATTAAAATATCTTTACGTGTAACTTTCATATTTAGTTTTATCTGTTCTAAGCCCATCTCTGTCAAGAGATGCATTCAAGTAAGAACACATGGAAGCTTTAAAGTAGTTTTCAAGTAGTATTAATAATAATTGGTACTCCCGAGTGCCTAGTGTGTACTGTATACTAAACATCTTTATTATAGTTCATTTAATCCTCTGTCTATATCACCTATTGTTTACCTTTATGGTGCAAATGAGAATAATAAGGGACAGGTTTCTAATAGGTAAATTAGGAACTTAGTTCATATATCCCTGATTCCAAAGTACTAAGTCCTGGCCACAATCCTTATACTAGGCACTGTGTTGAATACTTTTCCTGCATTGTTAAATTTAACACTCTGAATCTCATTATGAAATGCAGTAATTCTTCATTTACCAGATAAATGCTTTGAGACATTAGGTAAAAGAAGGAGGAAAAATAAATTTCAGAGATGCCTATAAATCCATTAAGCTAGTAGAAAAGGATAGATTTTGTATTTAGCTGTTTGCTATTTCTTCCTTTCTTTTCTATTTGAGGATTATCTCTGAATTTATAAGTCATGCATTAAGTAATAATTTAAAAAATTGATATGCTTTCATTTGTTTTTTTTTTTTTTATTAAGAAATATGTTCTTGGATTTTTATTCCATGATTCTTTCCTTGCTTCTACCCAAGGGAGGAAACGCTACTAATCTTATTAAAATGTCCAAGAATTTGAATGACCCAGCAGTTAATAGTGGAGGATTTTACTAAACCTAATCAAGTTCATGCTCTTGTTTTCTTAGCCCTGAGCAGAGCCTTCCTCTTTGGAGGATTTTCATCATCATCTTTCTTTGCTTCGTACAATACCTCAGTTCAGAATCCCACCGAGAGGAATTCTCATCACAACAATACCAATTTCCAACAACTTCAACAGCCAGTATTAAGGAAGGACTTTCTTCTATTGTCCCATAGGTCTATTGAATCTATCAGTAGGGTTTTATCTTGCATCATAGGCTCTACTTAGGGTAGCTCCAAGAGAGAGATCTAGGGTACCTATGACAGAATGGAAACTTTTCTCTATGCTTGCAACTTCCAGACTCTTTAAGGGAGAGCACTTTGAAGGAATGGAAAGCTTTTCTAAGATTCTGTTTCCTTTTTCTTTCTTTCTTTCTTTCTTCCTATCTTTTTTTTTTTTTTTTTTTTTTTTTTTTTTTTTTTTTTTTTTTTTTTTTTTTTTTTTTTTTTGTAAATTCTAATTACTTTATGTATGGAATCTTTATAGGAGATGAACCATCCCATATGGGGATGAGTGAAGATTTTGCAGTATATAAATGCATCAAACCAACATGTTGTACACCATAAACTTGCACAATATTATATGTTAATTATATCTCAATAAAGCAGGGGGGGGGATTTTTCATCACCAAACCCACAAACATTAAAAAAGAAAAGATTCCAGAAGCACTCCCGTCGAGTTGCAAGATTCAGAGAGGTCGCTGGATTCTGTGTATCAGGAACCTTGAATTGCTGTGTTAATGATATGAGAATAGGAAGGATATCTGCCCTAGAGGAGCATTGGGTCAGATGCAGCAATCATTCCTGAGGTGAATTCCCTTTGTGGAAACAAGAATGATCTACTAAAATCTGTCAGAAAGGATGAGCGTATCTGGGCTCTGTCTTGCTAGCTTTCATATCCCAACCTCTTTATCTGCTTCCAATCCTTACAAATCCAGGTAGTTTGAAAGGTGCTTAAACCACCTCTTGACCAAACATTACCTTTCCCTTCATCTGCCTGAAAATAGTCTCAAAAATCTCCATATTTCACACCTTCACTGGAGAAGTGTTTGTGGCCCTCTTTAAAATGCAAACAGACTCCCAAGTGGAAAAATTATAAAACCATCATTATTCATTCACACCTTGGTGTGAATTAGCTCATCAGAGCTATTACCTTGCAACACTAGGATAGCCTGGTGATTTATGATCTGAGATGAAGGAGAACTTTCCATTGATTAATGGTAATGGCCTGGAGAATGGAAGAATGTTGAGAAGGGCATTGGACCCCTCAAAGAGCAAGGGCAATGCAAAGGAAATATTTTACAACAGTGGCAAAGAACAAGAGTTCTCAAGCCAGTCTATTTGATTTTATGGTTTATCTTAGGTGATTACTCTTGATTACTCTGTGTAATTAAGTTTCTGTTGTTGCTCTTGTCATAGTCATTAACATTGTTATTTTAATATTATGTGAGTAATTCACGCAGTTCAAGAAAAGGAAGAGAGCTTTTCGCATAGATGTTTCTCAGATGTCCAGGCCCCAATATAGCAGGGCCAAAGAAAGATAGTCAGACTTAGATTCAGTGACTTCATTCAAGATACCAAATTTCTGAATTCAGTGTCTTCATCTATAATTTGGAACTGGTGATTCCTACCCCAAAAATATGGTTAGCAAGATATGTGAAAATTCGTATGAAACTAAAAATACTATGTATACATGCTTTTAAATTTGTAGAAGAAAAAAGAATACTGAGAGAATATCTCAATAGGATCTGTTAACATGCATTCATGTTTTTGAGGCTTGTCAGATTTGCATAAAATTATAAAAAATACAATATTTTACAACTCTTCCTCATCCTCATCCCCAATCATTTAAAATAAATCAGCAAGTAACATGAGATAAATTCACTTAAATGTCTACAAATCTCCTTTCCCCTTTGTTCCACCTATTGGCCTAGCTAATTATTTTAAGACCCAATGATCTCATATATTTTTGTGCCTGTGATATTCGTGTTAGATACAAAACTTCACTATAAAAATTAAAAGATTTAAGATTTTTAAGTTTTAATCCCAGGAAATCTGAAATTGTTGAAAAGAGTCCCAAGTCATAACTTCCTTTCGATGTTTTAAAGCATATGATACCTCTGAAGTTAAAGATGTTAAAACAAAACAAAAACAAAACTAAACCTTTCCTCCTCTTAACTCTGGAAATCAAAAGGATTCTGATTTCCATGAAATCAGGTAAAAAACTTACACCTTTGACATGTGCTTGAGAAGTCAAATCACTATTTCCTATGGAGGACATCAATTTCAGAAGAATAATACTATTTGCTTAATATAATCTGCTTTGCTTTGACTTTTTCAAGGTTATCTTGAGGTTTTCTGGAAATTCTAGGACAGAGATTCTAAGCAAGAATCCATTAATTAGGACTGTTTGTGGTGGGGCGGGGATAGGGGAGGTTACATTTATTTTTATTGTCCTATAATTGAAATTTAGCATTACCTCATTAATGTAGAAAGCAAACTACATTAATAATAACAGTAATTTCATTAATAGTGATTTTGCATTAATAGAATCCAATATTTTCATGTCATTACATATTACATACACATATATATTACAGTGGCAGATATCTTGAAATATTATTTACATTTAAGACTGACAATTATGGTGGTTATTAGTTCTCTGTTAGATATTTTATTTAATACAGTAATAAAAGTAGTGTATTATTATTACCACAAACTAATTTTTAAATATTTAGATAATTGTTTTAATATAATGAAGTCCCTTTGCAATTCCATATTTTTTTATGGATTTAAAAATATTATTATGAAAAGGAGTTCATGGGCTTTCCAAAATGGTCAAAGTAGTCTATGGAATTAAAAAAAGAAAGAAGTTAAAACCTTCTACCCTAGAGAGAAGTTGGAGACCACAAAATACTTCTATAAACCTTTCATAACACACATAAACTAGGGCAGTTGTTTTTATACAAGTGAATTTTCTATTAGGATAGAAAAATAGAGCCAAAGTTTGTTGGGCTGGCTGAGAGACAGGGGCACCCAAGATGGCGGGCATCTCAGATGGGGTCAAAATGGCTGATCTTCCCGCCAAAGCAGCCATGGCCACCATGTCATCTCCAGTAAAATTGAAACCTAGCCGGGGGGACTGAAAGTTCCCATACCTGACTTTCCAGCCAGGGACCACCCATCATTGTCTGGACCTTCCCCACCCCCAACCAGTCACCTGGAGACACGATGTTCCTTTGCCTAATATGGGGAAAAAACCACCTAAATCCAGACCTGGAACCCATAAGGCTTAAAAACCCTACACTCCCCAAGCTGGGCGCGACTTCCCTGACTCTCCTATCTGGAGTCGTGGAACCTCGCACGAGGGTGCTTGCAATAAAGCTCACTCTTTGGACTGTTTGCCTTTGCGGTCTCTGTTCTATTTGCGATGAAAAACCTTACAAAGTTAACAAGAGAACCAAATTACCTGTCCCCATATTTTGTCCACATGATGATCAAAGTGTAACCAATGGTCCCTAAGTATCAGACTCCGCTTTCTTTGTAGTTATCAATAACTGTAAAGTGTCTGAGATTTCACATTAGGTGTAAGCTAACAAATTGGGTTATGCAATTTTGTGGACAGAAAACTTGAAATTCCTGGGTCAAAGATAAAGGAATAAATTTTTCATTACACAGCAAGTATTAGTTTCTAGTAACATCAATTCTTCTAGCACTTCAGTCCCATGAGACTGATACAGAGCAGCACAGCCAGATGCTATACACATGGGTCTGAATCACCATAGCTAAGGAATCTCAAACTTAGGATACTGTACTAGTTATAATTGGTTGCAAGCAAACCTGCCCAGTCATTGCTCTGACCGAGATACTATCTTCATTAGACCACAGAGCAAGCAAACTCGCACTCTGTCCCAGAAGGAGACATTATCTCTATTGGTTAATTTTTTTAAAAAGATTTTATTTATTTATTTGACAGAGAGAAACACAGCTAGAGAGGGAACATAAGCAGAGGGACTGAGCGAGGGAGAAGCAAGCTTCCTGCCGAGCAGGAAGCCCAATGTGGGGCTCGATCCTGGGTCTCCAGGATCATGACCTGAGCCAAAAGCAGTCACTTAACCAACTGAGCCCCCCAGGCGCCCTTCTGTTGGTTAATTATAAAACAGGCTTGAAAAGACATTCTGGACCAAATGCTGCTAGTGTCTCTGCTCACAAGTTATACAGAAACATGAACTCCATGGATTGTCTCCAAGGAGAAACTTAGACCACCAAAGATTACCAAAGATGCCATTTTCTCAGTTATGAACAGTGTGTGTCTTTATTCTTCCTTATGGCATGAGTTAAATATATGTGTTTATGTGTCTATTTTGTTACACACACACACACACACACACACACACACGTAATGTGTCTGGTTTTTCTCTCCTAAAGTTATATGGTAAGGTTTACTTACTTTGGTGCATGAAGTTGTTAGTTATCTTTGCTGTATTATACTACTTTCACTGTGTGTGTGTGTGTGTGTATGTGTATAATATTTATATACATGTATAATAAAGTATATATAACCTATACTTATATATCTTAATTGTATTTATATAGTTATAATGTATATGTTATATATTTTTATATGATCTCAATTATATTTATATACATTATGTATAGATATATATATATTTCTTTAATGATTTTTATAGATGGTCAAAGTTAAGATTCACTGCTCTAAAAAAAAAATCACACACAAAAACCCACTCTGAAATATTATTGCCTGAGTTAGCACTTCACATCAGTCCTTACACAATGGAGTGTTGTACTCTGGATTCTTCTTATCATCAGAAGAGGGAGGGAAGCCCTAACTAGAAGAAACTGCTATGTCTACCAGCACTGGAAACAGTCACCTATAAGGACTGACATAGACAGAGTGTGCTGTCTGAACAGAAAACCATTAAATTAAAAATCAGTAACAAGTCATAAAGCATCATAGCTACCTGGAAATTAAGGAATGTACATTTCAGTTATCCAAATATCAGTGAAGAAATCATAGTGGTAACCAGTAAGAGCTTTGATTGGTAAAGAAATCACAACATATCAAAATATGCAGCAAAATTAGTATAATACAACAAAGATAAAAACTTTATGCACCAAAGTAGGTAAACCTCACCATATTAGCCTTAGGAGATAAAACCCAGACCCATGATAAAGTACTGTATTTTAAAGAGTATTTCAGAAACAGGTAAAACTAGTTTGTGATAATAAAAAGTAAGACAGTAGTTTCCTTGATGGGGATGTTGAGTGGGAAGAACCACAAAGAGTGCTTCTGGGATATTAATAGTATTTTATGTCTTAGTCTGTTGGCCAGTTATCTGAATTTATGAAAATTTGTTAAACTATCTGTTTAGGGCTTGCATACTTTTCTTTATGTATGCTTTTATCAATAAAAAGTTTCATTTAGCATATCTGTGCAATAAGGCAAAATGCTTATGAAAACCAAGAAAGCGCAATTGAGAGAAACAACAGACCTGGCACTAATTGGAAGAATGTGTCCACCATTTTCACATATCCTTGACCCCATTTCTATACAGCTGGATAAAGCAAGAATAACCAACTATGATTTTTGTTTTGAGATTCTATAAAATAGGATACTGACTCTTTCTTACCTCCACTCTCAGCATATCATTTAACTAAAACATTTACTTGGCAGGGAGGGTGAGCTCCCTCCTTCCTATTAGAACTGTAGTTATATATAAACTCAAGTTCTGGTGCATAATTAGACAGTGGTAGGTATCAGTTTATTTTTCCAAGTTGGCCCAACCTTGCCTTAGTTCTTAATCCATCTGCTGTTTGTCCTTGTGGATTGTTAATATGCTTGGACTCCAAAAGGTGGAAGTGATTGAACCATTCTAGACATGGACACATCACAGACCTCCCCCTAGTGGCGTGGACTCTGCTCTGCGATTTACAGCCCGGTCTAGCTCTCTGGGCCTAAGACACATCTCCAGGGTTCATAATTACTACTTCTTTACTCATCAGTCAGGTTGTGGTTTAAAATCATTTTTCTCTGGCAAGTTTTCCCTTCTAGATTAGGACCTCTAACTTATACTAAAAAAAAAAAAAAGTACTTTTCCTACATAGCACTTACTAAACTGTTATGAAGCATTTACTTATGTATTGTTTATTATTATCTTTATTATTATAATCCTTATTTCCTGCCAGACAAGGAGATCAGTGAAGACAGAACCCTCTGCTTTTGTTTATTGTCAAATTCTTAGTACCTGCTCCAGTGTCTGCAATATATCGAAAAAAAAATCAATGAATATATAAGTGAAGCAATGAATGGACTCATCTGGCTCATGGATTCTTGGATGTCTTTCTTTACATGGCTAATTGGAGACCTAGCTCCTGATAATTCCAGAATTTCAAATGAGTCATTGAGCCCTTTCACTCTCATTATACTGACCCTCCTAGGTGGACTTTTCCAATTCAAACCTTGAAGGCCAGTCTGTTTTCCGATGATTAACCCAATGTTCCTGTGTTAGTAGCATCTCCAACTTCTAAGACAGATCTCAAACTTTGTACTAGTGGCATTTGGGGCTCGATAGTCTTTGTCATGGTGGGGGTTAGTGGTTGTGGAGCTTTGTAGAATATTTAGCAGCATCCTTGCCCCTCCCCACTGGATGTTAGCTGAGCAGGATACCTGTCATCTGTCCTCTCTTCAGTTGTGCCAACCCAAAAATCTCTCCAGTCATTGACAAATGTCCCATGGGAGTCAAAATTGTACCAGGCTGAGTATCATTGCTGCAGGGGGAGTTCTGTTTTTAAATAATGACATAAAAACTAGCTTTCATCACACTCCTCAAATCTGGCCCTGTAAATGGGGACGGAGGTGAGAGTTGCTGGTCAGATGACATTGTTTCCTGCAGGCTGCATTTCTCTGGCTGGCTGAGTAGCCCCATCTCTGGCCTTGCAACAGTTTTTAATTGGGAAGAACCTGCCATTTGAAAGCATGCAGTACGCTCCAGAGAGTTTGGGAGTGGTGTTAGGTATTATGCACAGTGTTCTATTTTCTGAAATTCTTGTATTAAGAAAAAAAGTTTAAATACTATGATAATCCTTTCTCAACCCCCACATTGACACTATTTGATACATACCTTAAAAGGCTCAACAATCTCCCCAGGCTAGTAAGCTGTAGAAAGTAGGAAAATAACCAAGAGACTTTAGTCTTTTATTTTACTTTTTTGTATTTTTTTTTTTTACCCAAACTGCCTGTGTGTGAGTGTGAATACCTACATGCAACAAAAGGAAGTGACATTAGGAGACAAAAGGAAATTTCCATTTTCAGAAATTATCACAATGTAAGAAAGCTTGAATTGCCATGGAAACAGCCTAGTCACATCCTATTGAAAGATTATTTTTCCAAAGGAGTCTTTGAGGCACCTTTTGTTTCTTTGAAATTGGGTGGAAAAGGGTCGTGTGTGTCAGAGAAGAGGGGGATGTGGGATTTTCCATCACTGCCATTCAGGGAGCTGGCATCTGTCGAGAGGGATATATTCAGCTGCTTCTTCCCAAAGAACTTTTTACCCCAGAATAATTTGAATAGGTATTTTCCAGGGGGAAAATGGCAAAAGGTAGAAAAGTACAGAATGTTTTCTAAAATTGAAGCTATCTTGTTTAATGTAAATCAGTGCAGTCATGGGGTATGAGTAGCAGAGGAAGTCAGAGAACAGGAAGACCTAGAGTCTTCTCTACTCATAGAGAGTATGTCCACCGTGAGTTGTGCTTTTAGTTCAAGCCTGCACACTCTTGTACTGGGGATCTGGGGCCACTTCCAGAGTCACATTTGAGTCC